>JAJPUD010004730.1:18920-90614 GCA_023553655.1 Myrmecobius fasciatus | reverse complement strand
TGTTGGTTTTTTCATAAAACCAACTTTTGGTTTTATTTATTAATTCAATAGTTTTTTTTTTACTTTCAATTTTATTAACCTCTCTTTTTATTTTTAGGATTTCAAGTTTGGTATTTGATTGGGGGTTTTTAATTTGTTCTTTCTCTAGCTTTTTTAGTTGCAAGCCCAATTCACTGATTTTTCTCTTTCTCTATTTTATGCAAATAAGCATCTAGGGATATAAAATTTCCCCTTATTACTGCTTTGACTGTAACCCACAAATTTTGGTATGTTGTCTCATTATTGTCATTCTCTTGGATGAAATTAATAATTGTGTCTGTAATTTGCTGTTTCACCCATTCATTCTTTAGGATGAAATTATTTAGTTTCCAATTACTTTTTGGTCTATTTTCTCCTATCCTTATATGGCATGTGATTTTTATTCCGTCATGATCTGAAAAAAATACATTTACTATTTCTGCCTTCCTGCATTTGATTTTGAGGGTTTTGTGTCCTAACACATGGTCAATTTTTGTATAAGTTCCATGTACAGCTGAGAAAAAGGAAACTTCTTACTGTCTCCATTTAATTTCGTCCAAAGATCTATCATACCTAACTTTTCTAACATTTTGTTTACCTCCTTAACTTCTTTCTTATTTATTTTGTGGTTTGATTTATCTAGTTCTGAGAGAGGGAGGTTGAGATCCCCCACTATTATAGTTTTGCTGTCTATTTCTTCTTGCATCTCTCTGAACTTTTCCTCTAGGAATTTGAATGTTGTACCACTTGGTGCATATATGTTTAGTATTAATATTACTTTATTGTCTATGGTATCCTTTAGTAAGATATAGTTTCCTTCCTTGTCTCTTTTAATTAGATCTATCTTTGCTTTTACTTGATCTGAGATCAGGATTTCTACCCCTGCTTTTTTTTTTTTTTGTTCACCTGAAGCATAATAGATTCTGCTCCAGCCTTTTACCTTCACCCTGTATATGTCTCTATGCTTTAGATGTGTTTCTTGTATAAAACATATTGTTGGATTCTGGTTTTTAATCCAGTCTGCTATCTGCTTCCTCTTTATGGGAGAGTTCATTCCATTCACATTCACTGTTGAAATAACTAATTCTGTATTTCCTGCCATCTTATTTACCTTAGCTTAAGCTTTTCTCTTTCCCATCCCCTTTCCCGCCTCCCCAGTATTTTGCTTTTGATAACCACTTCCTTCAAACAATCCTTGCCCTTTAGAGCTCCACCCCCTTTTTTTGCACCTTTCCCTTAATTCTTCTCTTTTTCCTTCTATTAATCTATTCCCTTTCTTTTCCCCCTTTCCCTCCTTTTTTCCTTATAAGATAGGACAAGTTTCTTTTTGATACCCAATACGTCTATTACTCCCTCAGAGCCAAATCTGATGAGATGGAGATTAACACAATTCTCATTTCCCTCCCTTTTTTCCCCTCAATCATTACAGGTTTTCTTTGCCTCTACATGTGATGTAATTTCCCTTATTTTATCTCCTTTTCCTCTTCTTTCAGTGTTATCCCTTTTCTACCTCTAATTTCATAATAATCATAAAATCACAATAATCATATCATAATAATCATGATGTAATAATAAAATCATAAAACCAATCCTCATTCTATAAGTATCCATAACATAAATATAGTTCTCAAGAGTTTTTTTTTCTTGTTACCTTTTTATGTTTCTCTTTTATTCTGTGTTTGTAGATCAAATTTTTTGTTCAGTTCTGGTCTTTTCATTAGAAATAGGTGAAATTCTCCCATATCATTGAATGACCATCTTCTTCCCTAGAAGATAATGTTCACTTTAGCTGGATAACTTATTCTTGGCTATAATCCAAGTTCCTTTGCTTTTCGGAATATCTGATTCCAGGCCATTTGATCCTTTAAAGTAGAAGCTGCTAGGTCCTGTGTAATCCTAATTGTGGCTCCTTGATATTTAAATTGTTTCTTTCTGGCTTCTTGTAATATCTTTTCCTTGGTATGATAGTTCTGGAATTTAGCCACAATATTCCTGGGGGATTTAATTTTTGGGTTTCTTTCAGGAGATGATTGGTGGATTGTTTCAAAAAATATTTTGCCTTCTGAGTCTACAATATCAGGGCAGTTTTCTTTTATGATTTCCTGGAAGATAGTGTCTAGGTTCTTTTTTTATCATGGCTTTCAGGAAGCCCTATAATCCTTATATTGTCTCTCCTGGATCTATTTTCCAGGACAGTTGTTTTTCCTAGGAGTTATTTCATGTTTTTTTCTATCTTTTCATTTTTTTTGTTTTTGTTTGACTGATTCTTGAAGTCTTGATGAGTCATTCATTTCCATTTGTTTGATTCTAAATTTTAGAATTTTATTGTCTTATTTTCTTCAGTTACTGTTTTTAGCTCCTTTTGTAATTGGCCAATTTATTCATTGTACTCTTTTTCCATTTTTTCCATTTTATTTTGCAGTGATCTCATTTTGTTTCCCCATGTTTCTTCTAACTCTCTTTTAAGATTATTTATGCAATCTTTAGAGAAAGCCTTGTGGCATGGAGTCCAGTTTATGTCTCTCTTTGGGGCTTTTTCTGGAGTTGCTTTACCTTTAGGGACCTCAGGATTTGAGGTCTGTTCTTCCCTCTCCATAAAAGCTGTCTATGGTGAGACCTCTTTTGGGTTTTTTATTCATTTTTTTAAAGGTGTGAGGTCTGTTCAAGGCAAAGGAGGGACAGCTGCTTTAATTTGCCCTCGGGCATTTCTGCTGATTGAGTTATTTCAGGTTCTGGGCAGTTCTGCTGATTGAATTATTTCAGGTGCTGATCAGTTCTGCTAAATAATTGATTGTTTTAGGGTGCTGTGTAATGGCAGCTAGGTCTGGCACTCATCAGGGGTTCATTGGTTCACAATCTACCCCCCACAAAAGGGAGATCCTCCAAACCACCTGCTTACAATCAGGACAGATCGCCCCAAGAGGCCTACAGAAGACTCCCAGGTGTGTGAAAAGCACAAAGCTTCCACTCCTGTTCTGATTCCTGTTCTGACTCCTGTTCCAGCTCCCTGCTCCAGCTCCCTGCCCCGGTCTCCCTATGCTGCATTCTGGCTTCAGCAGACCACCCCCCTGCCCAATTAAAACAGACCTGTTTTGAAGTTCTTCCAGATTATCTTCTTCTAGAAATGTGTTGTCCTCCAGATATTGTGGATTTTTTTACCTCAAAATCAGTCTAGAGGCTTCATATGTTGTTGATTTGAGGGAAGGTTAGAGGTTACAGAGACTCCTGTCTGATCTCTGCCATCTTGGCTCCTGGAAATATAGATTTTTGTAAAGCCTGAGGGCCAATGTTTTCTTTTTATTAATTCTGTCATTATACACTCAGAAATTTTAGATGCAAATTCTATTAATCTGAATAGTGCTACATGATAGATGCATGTAGAACAAGGAAAAATAAGAGATGTTCAATGTTTTTAGCTCAATGTAGAAAAAGTTCTCTGGATTTTGTTATTCTAAAATCATATTTAAATGATTATTTTCTTAACCCAAAAATTTCTGAATTTCCCAGTTTTGTATTTACATAAATGAAAGGAACAAAGTTATCATAGTCTTCTCAATTCCACAAACGGAAAAACTCATTAGCTAGTGAAGTCAATAAATAAGTCAATTTAGTTTAACCATCCTGTCCTCAACTGTATACAACATTGACTCATTGCTGCTGACAAAGGCATATAAAATCATTGATCTTTCCCAGAATGAATTGGGCTTTCCATAACATCTCTCCAGGGATATGGTCCAGCTTGTAGTCTTGTTTTTAGCAGTGCTTCTGTGTGACCCTTCACTTATAAACTTTAAAGATGACTAGAACCAACTTAGGCAAACTTGTGAAACGACTATATATATATAGTGCTTATGGCCTTCTCCCAATGTTTCCATCCCCAGAATACTTGGTATAATTTACCTGGCCCATGCCCAGTCCATCACCTGACTCCCATCTATGATTGCCTGCCCTTCCTCTAATTGCTCAAAATCCAATTCTCTATTAGATAATAGATAACTACATTGTGAAACTAACTCTTATTAATGGGTGCTAATATAGTATATTATTCAGATATATATATTTTATAGAGGGTAACACTTTACTACTCAAATCTTGTCTCCTATCTGGAACCAGATGAAGAGAATTCCAGGCAGTCTGATGGAGGAGATATTTACCTGTCTACCCATTTTCTTATCAATTCAACCTATATAGCATCTTTCTCCTTTATACAACTCAATTCAATCCTGTTCAGCATAAGTTTATCAAGTATTTGTTAAGTGCAACTCACTGTTTAATAGGAAGACAAAAGAGTAATACTTTCTGCCCTCCAAGACCTTAGACTTTGCATTCTCATGACCCAGAAACTGTTGTTTCAGGCTCTCATCACCTCTTGTCCTGAGGGCTCAGTAGTCTCCTATTGTTCTCCCTGCCTATGATCTCTCTACTTTCTATCTAGCTACAAAAAAATGATGGGAAACAGAAGTAATGAATGTCACAAGGAGGGGGAGTGGGCAACAAACATATGGCCTAGTAACTTTTGCACATGTGCAAAGAAAAAGGTCGGGAGCATCTTATTTCCCTTCTGGAGAGGATAAAAACCTCTTCAATTGTAATTCCCTATTGTCTTTAGGATAAAAGCAAAACTCTTCAGTTATGTATTTAAAATCTATCTCAATCTGATCCTAACCTATCTTTCTAGTCTAACCACCCATTCAGTCTCTCATTCTAGTCTAACTGTGATTTAAGTAGTTCCCATTGCCTGCCTCCATGTATTCACCCAGTTTACCTGCCATAACTCAGAATATATTCATATTTTCTTAACAGAACTCTATTCTTCATTGACAATAATGAACATTAATGAACTTAAAAATTCTATAAATAATAAAATTTATCATTTTTAATGTGTGCCTTATTGTATTTAATTGCAAACACAAGGGATAAATAATGAAATATATCATCCCCATTTTACATAAAAGAAAATTGAGAATCAGTTGAATTATATGACTTGATCACAGTCAAATAACTAGTACTTATAGAAAGTATTCTTCTGAATACAAATCCAGCACTTTCTATCATGGTATGTTACCTCTTGAGGGCACAATCAGATGTCATCTCCTCCTTATCCAAATATCTCTCAATTATCAGAACTTTCTCCTCACTTGATTTACCTGAGATTATACTGGTTTGTGAATATGTTGTCTTCCCGCCAGCACACTAGTTTAACAAAAACTTGTTTTAGGTAAAGAACAATTTTGCTTTTTCTTTTATTACTCAGTTAAACAGATGAGGGACTTAAGAATCTAAACTGAAGTATATTTTATTTTGGTTTTTAACATGACTAATATGGAAATTTGCTTCAATTAACTGCATCTTTGTAATTGGTTTTGCCACTCAATAATGGAGGAGGGAATGTGAAAAGGAGAGAAATCATAAAATAAAAAAATGAAAATTGAATTTAACAAAAAAAGAAAATAGTACAGTATAATAGAAAGAGCACCAGATGTATAGTATGAACACCTGAATTGAAATCTTGGGTTCCTCACACCCTTTCTGATCTTTAATTTTATCCTCTGCAATACATAAATAATACTTATATCACCTACCTAATAGAGTTATTATGAGAATCAAGTAAGGTTCCATATAGGCAATACTTTATCAGGCATGAAATTCTAATAGTTAATTAATGTTGAGAGTGCTTGTTATAGACCTCAGCTTCACTGCTTATCACATCTTGAAATTCTCTGGGAATCTTTGCACTTCATGAACTGAAATTAATTCTCTTGAATTTTCCTTGTTTTTTTTCCTTTCCTCCTCTTTTCTGCTGCTTCAGAGAAATGGCATTTGAAGTTTTTGTTAGCATTGTACCACAATGTGCTCTTTAACCATCATTACATTCTTATAGCAAACTGTAAGAAACTATATTCTAAATTACAGTTGTCCTGTCTTCCTGTAATTATGGAACAGCAAGTAGATTTCCTCATTCTGTGATTTTCCTACTATAGTGGAAATCAAATTATTATCATCTAAAAATGCTTCTTTGGCAGGTCACACATTTATGTTATTTGGGACATAGACAATTTGAAATGAACAGAAAGACTCCATGATTTCTAAAGAATTTAGCTCTATCTCTCCTTCATTTAAACAAAAGTCTACTAATGATACTTGGTCACTAAATGCCTAAATGCAATGATCAGAGTTTCCAAAACTTCTCTTCCAGTTCCTTTAATTAAGATTTTTTATTTTAATTTTTATTATTTAATTTAATTTTAATTAAAATAAGATAATTTAATTAAGATAAATGATTTATAGGAAAGGGTATCATTTAACCCCTAGAAAAAATATATCTTCACTATAAGCCAATAAAACTCTAAAAAACCAATATTACAATTTAAAATAATTTACTTTTTCAAAAATCAATATATTTTCCTTCAGTAAAAAAACTGTAACATCTAATCACCGCATTCTATAACACATTAGATCTTTATTCATATTGCAATAAAACATCTAATTAATGAATTGTATTTACTAAAGCTGATTTAAATATTTCACAATTTGAATTGTTTAATTGTTCAATTTAATTCTATTCATTACTAACAAAGAAATATATTGTTGTATAGAAACAAAGAGCTAGCCTTGAAGCCAGTAAGACCTGAGTTAAATTTCCACCTCTAATATTTTTTTTCTATTTTTAAAAAAACAGTGACTCACTTAACCTCTCAGGGCTCTGGAAACTCTTTCATACCATAAGCTCAGGCTCCATATCAATAGAATCACAGATCCAGTCCATTTTCCTTTCCTCTATTCCTAACTGCTGAAACAAGTGTCTGCATGTCCAGTCAACTACAAAACAAAAGTGTTTGCCAAAAACCTGCTTCTATAGCTTTTAAAGTACAATTTCATATGAATTCACTTACATACAGGGTGAAACGTAGCCTAGTCAAATGACTAGGAAATAAATGTAAGTTCTAATCCTAGCCATGCCACATATAGATTGGATGATTTTGGACAAGTAATTAAATTCCTTTGAATTCATTTTCCTCCTTTGTTTAAAAAATTATAATAATAATAATTCTGTATGCATCACACTATGTGTGTGAGAATCAAATGTGATAATGTATAGAAAAGAATTTTTTAATCAGTAAAGAACTGTGTATATGTTAATGATTATTATTGTTGTATGAAAGCTTATTTAACCATTAAAAATAAGAGAACTGTGTACCACAAAATTAACTTTCCACATAAATGTTAATAAATACATATTTTAATTATTTATGATCTAAGCATGGTGTCTAAGATAGTATTCTAGTTTAAATCAGATCATGGATTTATAGCTAAAAGAAGCTTTAGAGATTATACAGTCCAACCCTCTCATTTATGAAGAAAAATGATGCCCAAAGAAGCTAAGTTATTTGTCTGAGGTCACATGGATAATAAGCAATAGGATTCAATAACATATCTGATTCTAAAGTCAGTGTTCTTTCTAATTTAACCTATTTTTTAAAGAATTGTGGTATCACTTTGTGCAAGAAAACAGAAAATAGGTACATTAATGGCATACTACAGGTAGTTAACCTAAGTGTAATTAGACCATAATTTCAAATAATTTTCACTGGGACTACATTTCTCTGGACCTCCATTTCATCACAAGTACAATGGAGTGGAAGTCAAAGAGAAAAGGGGGAATTGAAAGGAAGGGACACATGTTTTAGTTAAAAAATTAGTCACTGGCCTTGGAAGCAAGATTCTAAAAAGTTTCTTGGCAAAGATACTAGAATGGTTTGTCATTTCCTTCTACAGCTCATTTTACAGATAAAAGGAGATGGGGCGAAAGAGAAAGATTGAGAAAGAGAGAAAGCACAAATGAATATTTTTGTTTGAAATGTTTATAAACATTAATTAGATTAGTTAATTTATTGTGTTTTCTGGTATGCTAAATGAATTTTAAAAATCATTCCCCTATTTTCTTCTAATCCTATTAAAATAAAAATTGTTTATATCTGGACTGAGTCATATATTTAGCACTAGTGAAGATAGTACTCCTGGAGTTAGTTAAACAGTAGTAGCTAGAATCAAGCCATGTAGCTTCGAAAGTATTGTGTTTATGACTCGTGTGGCCTAGTAGCTAATACTTGATAGACTCTTATGTTGTACAAAAGCATAGCTGAGATATAATAGGATTCCTTAAGCTATAAGAAATCTATTTAATATGAAAGTAAAAAATTGAGAAATTATTAAAATATTTTAATAATTCGTTTTGCTTAATGAAAGGAGGGAAGAAGAAAGGAAGGGAGAGAGGGAAGAAGGGGGAGGGAGGAGGGAAGGAATGAGGGAAGGAGGGAAAGAATGAGGGAAAGAAGAAAGGAAGGAAGAAGGGAAGGAATGAGGGGAAGAAGGAAGGAAGAAGGGAAGGAATGAGGGAAAGAAGGAGGGAAGGAATGAGGGAAGGAGGGAAGGAGGAGGGAAGGAAGGAAGGAAGGAAGGAAGGAAGGAAGGAAGGAAGGAAGGAAGGAAGGAAGGAAGGAAGGAAGGAAGGAAGGAAGGAGAAAGGAGAGAAAGGAGGAAAGGAAGGAGGGAAGAAAAGAGGGAAGGAAGGAAAAGAAGATTAGCCATATAGCAAGAAACAGAGGTAATAGGTGGGTAGTCCAAATGTTAACACCATGGAAATGAAATATCAAAAGAAGCAGAGGAAGTCTTCCAAGATGAGGGGTAAAAGATTTATGGAAAGTCATGACTATGAAGCATATAGAACAAGAAGTCATGAATATACTAAGATTGATACAAAAGAAGAAGCACCAATGTTTATGATATCTTGACTCCATTGAATTATAAGTAGCTAAAGAAAAGTGCTTAGGAAATCATGAATTATTAAGAAAAACATTTGAAAAACAACCTGTATGTTGTAGACTGCTGAACTTTTTGGTGAAAAGTAAACTATCAAAATAACTACTGAGAAGGTTTCTTTGTTGTGTAATATTTTTATCAATTTCTTGGGTAAAATTCTAGATTTCATGTTTGTAAATTTCCAAATGACATGAAACTGAGAAGGACAGATAACACAGTGGATAGCAAAGTAGGGATCAAAAAAAAAAATCCTGACAGGTTACAATATTGGGTTTATACTTGGAATCTAAAAAAAAATTCAAATTACAAAATGAGAAATGTAGACAACTTGCAAACATATTGAGAAGATTTTAATGGACTAAAGGGTTCTATATCTATCAACTATGGGATGTGACAAAGAAAAAATTAAGTTACTCTTAAGCAACATTTATAGAGGTATGGTTTCCAGGAGTTAGGTAATGATAATGCAATTGCGTTCCTTCCTGGGCATACAACATGTGGTGTGCTATGGTTAGTTCTAGGCACTAAATAAAGGATATTGCTAAGCAAAGAGTACCCAGAAAAGAACAATCAGTATGTTAAAGGGCCTTTAATTTATGCCATTTGAAAATTAAACAAAGGGATGAGAGATATTTACCCTGGAGATGACTCATGTGTCTTTAAGTTTTGAAAAGTTTGTCAAGTATGAAAAGAGGGCAGAACTAGGAGTAATGGAGGGGAAGTTATAAATTGGCAATTTTTAGCTTGATAAAGGGGGGAAAACTCCCTAACAATTAGAAAATGGATTTGGTTTGTATTAGTCCCTCTTCCCTGGAGGCCGCCAGGCAAAACTTGGATGTCATGATATAACTTGTCAGTTATGCTATAGAGGAGCTTCTATAACATTAAATACAATTTTGTCTAGTGAGCTTTAAAGCTGCATCCAAATTTGAGATTTTGTGAAAGTGAGACCTGAAATGAGCTCACATAAGTGATTTTGAGGAGGGGATTTTTTTAGAGCCAGAAGTAATGAAGTGAAAAGAACATTTTTTTTCAGTTAGTTACTTGTATGTCAAAGGCAACTATAACTCATAAAATTCAAAAGAACATGAGATACATTAAAATAAAAAGGAACCAGCCATCAAAGATTAGTTGAAAAACCTTTATTTATGTGTAATCATAGCTAAAATTTTTATCTATGAATCAGTGTAAGGAATCCTCATGGACTCTAATATATCTCTTTCTGTACACACACACAGATACACACACACACACACACACCCCTCCCCTGACAGAATGTAAGTTTCTTAAAAGAAGGAAATGTTTCACTTTTGCTCATTGCTTGAGTACACAATGGTCTCTTGATAAAAGCTGTTGATTAAATGAAGGACATCCTGGTCAAATATTAGAGTTTGTGATCGTATCTTCCAAGCCTATCAAGGACATAAGAAATGACAGGTTAATAATTCTCTTTTATCATTGCATAGAAACATAATCATTTTAGAGCTGACTAAAGACCTAAGGAATTATCTAGTCATTTAATTGATAAGGAAATAGAAGTTCATTGATGTTCCCCTGGATTCTCTAGCTAGATTGTGGCAGAGTAGAGAGCAGAACCTAGGTGTCCTGATAGCCAATTCAATGTTCTTTTCCACCACACAGTGCATTAACAACATATTCTACTGTTCCTACATCCATCCTTCACTTTCCCAAAACTCATTACTAGAATGTGATAGAATGGGACAATTGCAATTGAATGGAGGTTTTGCCTGAATGAAGATTGAGGAAATAGTGTCTCTTTAATTGAGTTTCCAAGTGACTCCAGCAATCTTATTACTCAATTTTCTAGTTATTAGTAGCTACTCTTTGAACATCACATAAAGTACAACCTAAATAAACTCAGAAGAAAAAAGAATCTCTAAAATACTTAAGAATCATTGATGGCTAATGCAGATGCTCATTTGTATTTCCAAAGCAAATATGCAGAGGAATTTTCTCTTATATGCATTCCCATCATTCTAGGAGCAAGGGAGTAATAAAATAATGAAACTTTGCTGAGTTTTAATGACAATACCCTTTTGCATTCATCAGCTCAGAGATGACATTTATAGGAGATGCTGCTGAAGGGATCTGCAAAAAAATAAAATAAAAAGGATATTTATTCAGTTAAGTCACACTTTGTCTTTTCTTCAAACAGTGTTTGCTGAAGCAACAGACTAGCAAATACATCTCTGTCAACATCTGTTCTTGTTTTCCAAATTGACAGTATTAAGAAATAAAAGTTGGGATTAAATGTTATTCTTAAATCTTGGATCAAGATATAAAACTGCATTCTGTCTGCTATCAAAAAATAACTCTTTAAAAACATCTCAAAACATTGTTGCCCTGAGCCAAACAAGGATCTTAATTTTTTCACCATTTTTAAAAGCTTGCCAACATTTGCTACATTTAACAAATATTATGGCAAATGGGCAGGTTTGGGCATATGGGTCATATATATTTCATAGCTACAGTTACTGTATCTGTTTAGTCTCTTTTTCAGTGTTTCCCCTTTATTTTACAGTACTTAGAATGTGAAAAGAGAGTCATTGTTACCATTTTCAAGAGTCTAAAAGGGCAAGATAACATGTAAACAAATATGTATAAATAAGATACATACAGAATAAGTTGAAGAGAAATCAACAGAAAAAAAAGCACAGGAATTATCAGGAATCAGGGAAGGCTTTTTGAAGAAAGGATTTTAACTGGGTCCTAAAGGACCCTATTTGGCAATCTGGTGAAATGTCTAGATTTGTTTTTGGAGCAATATCTTCAGATACTTGAAATACATAGGATTACAAAGAAAATTAAGTATGCTCAAATAGCTATCAAAATATTTTTTCCAAATTCATATGCAACTACATGTCACAGTGTATAGAGCTGAATGCAAATTTAGCCTCCAATACATACAAGCTGTGTGATTCTAGACAAGTCGCTTAAACTTATTAGCTTCAGCTTTCCTTAACTGGAAAGTAAGGATAATAATAGCACCTACTCTCAGGGTTGTTATTTGGATCAAATGAGATAATATTTATAAAACACTTAGCATAGCGTCTCATACATAGGAGGCACTAAATAAGTGCTAGCTGTCATCATCATCTTCAACATCATAATCATCATCATTCCTGAAATCTATCCATATTTAGAGCCTCTGATATAGAGGAACTCCTCACTCCTCTCATATAATAAAGTGAAATGATAATAATAATAACAATAATATAATGATGATAAAGCATGTTAATGTTCACAAAACCTTTCACATACACAATTTCATTTAATTTTCCCAACAATCCTATAAGGTAAGTGTCATAGCCAGAAATGGGGAAAACATGCTATAATTATAGACTCACTGAATATTAGATTACAGGTGACCTTAATAATCATTAATTTTAACCTTTTCATTTTGCATCACACTATAGATAAGGAATTTGAAGCAGAGGGTAAAGTGACCCACAGTCAGTTAGTGGTAGAGAACACTCTCAAATACAGGGTTCCTGCCCTCTCATCTGGTGCTGTTTCCACTCTCAAATGTTCAGTCTTGTCTAACTATGCAATATGGGAACACAGGAAAGAAAGAGTATCTTTATCACCAAGGAGAGGATATAAAAGAGTACTGGTAGTAGATATTTTCCTTGTGCAGGGAAAGGAAAGAAATCAGATCAATCTTTTTCTCTATAGACTTATTGGAGAAAAGGAGTTTTGTGTTGTTATTGCTGGATTTTTTTTATCTTTTCTGATAAAATATATATGACTAATTAAGAATAATTAACCTAGTATTCCTGTGTTAGTGACTTCAGGGCAAACTTCAATCATAGCCTTTGCTTGCTCATTAACAGTACTTGTGGCAGCAGAGATTATGTTCCAAAACTGTGTGGCTACCTCCCATAATCCAAATTGGCAGGAGCTGCCAAGTAAAAACCCATGACCTGAGTTCATCTAAAATTGTAGTTAAATTTGTTGCCAGGAAGTTATAGAGGAAAAGTAGCACCTTGGAATGGTGTTTTCTTTTTTATTTCTCATTCATTCTGTATTTGTGTTTTCTAGTTTTCCATTCTCAGAAAACATACAATTGACTAATGTTTTGGTTGTTAATGATGTGCTTTGTTTACATTGAAGCTAAAATTACACTGACAGGGGGCATTATCTGTTACTTCAGACTGTAGCTGTAGCTATTGAAGGATTTGAATATACAGTATGTTGGATTGAAGCAGCAGTAAGGAAGGATTTGGAAAGCTTTGGAGGAAATTTCTATGAAGGGATGGGTCTTGACATGGATGGTAAAGCAAGTGTAGTACTTAAAACAGCAAAACCAGAAAGCACACAATTCACTATCATCCTGTTCTATCTTTCTACATAGATTGTTATAGGGTAAACTAATGTTCAAGGCAAAGATTGTCATAATCTTCAGTTGTTTGAAGCCTAGACCTTTTTGCTGTTGTTCCAAATGATGGTTTTCATGCAAGAAGTTACATAGAAGATATCACCAAGAAGATGATAGACAATAGAGGAGGTGGGGAGGAATGATAATTCAGTCATTTGGCAAGATCAAGGATGGCAGAGACCTGATATTTCACTGTTTGTCAAGAAATGTCAATTGGCCTAGGAGAAACTTCCAGGAGGCAGAATGAGTTCATGAGAGAATATAACAAGATTTATGTAGATTGAGAAGATTTGACTAGATTGAATCAATTTACATGTTAAGCAAGCACCCTCTATGTTTCTGGTACTGTGCTAGGTGCTGGAGATAAAAAAAAAAGAAAACAATTCAACAACAATGCCTCCAGGTTTTTTACACACTCCTTTTCTGTGTATATATTGCTTTCTCTGATGAGATGAATATAAGCTCCTTAAGGGCAGAAATAGTTTATTTTTGTCTATTAAGTCTAACACCTAAAAAAGTGACTGACACACTATAGACATTTAATGAATTGATTAAGCAATGATGGCATTCTACTAAGAACAAAACAGCAAACACAGATAAGTAAATTTTAAAAAATATTCAGAGTAATAGAAGACCAATAATTGGAAGAATTGGGGAAAGTGTCATGGAGAATATAGTACTTGAGATAAGTCTTCCTTGAAGGAAACTAGTGATACTAACAAGTGAAAATACAGAGGGAGAGAAGGATAAAAATGAGGGCCAGCCTGTCTAAAGACAAAAAGATAAAATTGAAGTGCCAAATACAGGGAACAGTAAGTAGGCTTTTTTGGATGGAATATGGGATGCATAGAATGACATGGAATTATCTGGAAAATAGGTTGACCTCTATAATAATACCAGACATTCCCTCATGTAACTTTTTTTCTTCTCACCCACAAAATGAAGAGGCTTTATCTAAAAAAAGATAAAGTTGTCTTGACATCTGATTGGACTTAACTTTCTCGATAAAGTTTCCTGGTGATCTAGGGAGCATAAAAAGCTCTATCCCTGTGAAGTGTGTGCCTATCAGCCTTGGTAGGTGCCCAAAATCATGTGAATCACCATACACTGAAGACCTGCTGATTAGACATGGTTCTAGATAGAAAAGATGAGGCCACATACTTGCTGTGTTAGGGCAAAATAAACTTTCATTGGTAAATGTTCAATGATTTGGGAATACTTCATTTTATCTCAAAACTGAACCTGGGAAAAGAAGGATGAAGGAAAATGAAAAGTCTAGAAAGATTCAAGTTAAAAATCTAAGTGACTGGAAGAATGGAAGTGCCCCTGGCAAAAATGGGGAAGTTAGAAAATAGGGAGAAAAAGAAGAAAGGAGAAAGAAGGAAGAAGAAGAAGAAGAAGAAGAAGAAGAAGAAGAAGAAGAAGATGATGATGATGATGATGATGATGATGATGAAGAAGAACAGGAGAGGAGGAGAAGGAATAATGAATAATGATTTAAAGATCTTGCATTCAAATACCCATTGACATTTTGGAAGCCCAGAAAGCAATTCGTTATGAATCTAGAGTTCAGTTTTTGGCAAAACTGAATATATATATATATATATATATGTAAAATCTTGGGGTTATCTATACAGCAGTGATAATTAAACCCATGGAAACTTACAAAGTGTCAAAGAAATAAGTTATCCAGAGAACTAAAGGGCTAAAACCAGAGAGCTAAAAATATTTGGGCAGAACATAACATTATGATTCACCAAAGGAAACTAAGAAGGATCAGACTGTTAGAAGGTAAGCCATGTTAGAGAAAGGTCACAAAGCAGAAAGGAGAGACTATCTAGAATGAGGGGATGATCAACAATTATCAAATGCTGCTAAAATGTCAAATATGAAGATTTTTAAAAAAGCCTTTGGATTTGGTAATTAAGAGATCAATGATAATATTGAAGAGCAGTTTCTATTGAATGTTGTAGTTGTGAATTCATGAGATCATAGACCTAGACGGTAAAGAGACTTTAGAGGACATTAATCCTAGTCTAAGCCTTTATTTTTCAATTAAGGAAACTCTGACCAAAGAAGGTTAAGCAGCTTGCCAAAGATCACCAATATAACAATATATACAATAGGCATGATTTGAATCATGGCCTTCTGATTTTTCTTTCCATTGTATTAAGTGGCAATCTGCACTATATATAGGAATACCTCAACCCATATTAATGCAAGCAAGATCTATTAGAGTACTGAAATATACTTTGAACTGCTATAATTAAACTGCCCTTATTCTTGTAGCTAAGACATCAATGGTTCCACTTCATCCCCCCTATCCCTTACTGCCCACTTCCCAGAGACCAAAGCAGATCAACACCCAACGAGAGAAAGGTTACTTTTGGGTTAATTGTTTTACTATTTCTTCAGCATACTATGAATTTATAATGGGAATATTGAAAATGTTCATTAAAGATATTAGCTTTATAGAAGACAATTTGATAAGGAATCCTATTCACACATCACTAGAGGTACGCTCCCACATCCCTAGTATTAGAAAGACTGTGTCTACAGCTGAGTAGTACAATATCTTCAGCTGAGTGGGTAGGCATGGTTAAGATGCCATCCGCCATGAAGTAGTGTTACTTCCCTACTTTGTCCCGAATGTTTGAATGGAAAAAAAATTATCATAGCCAAAATACAATGGTCCCTTCTTCATATTTTTCTGACCTTGTGTTTTGTAAATCTCCCTGGGTTTTTCAACTATTGCTTATTAATGAAAATTCTGTTTTCCAGTCTTGCAAATTTTTATTTAATTCCTGGCTTTGAACTTAGGTTGTGCACTACTTAATCTGTTGATCTTCTGATTCTAGAACTGTATTCCACAATCCTTTTATGACCCAGATCCTATCATCACTTTCCCTAAACACATTCGATTTCCTTGGAATTTTAGACTCACAATCTAAAGATTAGACCCTACTTAAGAAATGGACCTATTAATAGTCTACATATCTTAGATGCATACTCATTTGTTTCAAACCCATTTAAAATCCAGTAAGATATATAAACATGTGATCATTGATTTAGAGCCAGAAAGGGGGTTAAAAGTCATTGAGTCCAATCTTCTTATTTTATAAATGAAAAATATGAAGGCCAGAGAAGTTGTGACTTATCCAAGATCACATAGGTACTAGGTGACAGTGCTAAGATATGAACCCAAGTCCATTTATTCTAAGTGCAGTGTTTTTTACGTAGCACCTTCAATTTACATACACCTAGCCAGAAATGCTGACACTGGCCCAGTGTAGGACCATCACATGATAAAATTCTCTTTATACTCAGAGTATATGTTTAAGAGATTGGAGAAAGATGGAGTCAGAACTTAGATTAATTCGTTCATGAACAAATCATTGGCCTAATAAAACAGTACCCAGGACACTGTTCTTTTAGAGTTCAGCCTGAGTGTTAAAGCTTTGTTTTATCTGCCACTTTTTTGATGGATCTGCGGCTGCGTGAATACCAGGGCTCCCTCCAGTGGGTCAAATTAAATCTCAATCATGCCTTGTGTCCAAATGCAATTCTGGCCATAGTCCTCTCAATCTTCCAACAGGGATCTATCCAGTAATCTGTTGGCTTTTTTCTAAATCTCGACTTTATGTCATTACTATTGGTGCACATAGGCTTGCTGTTTTTTTTTTTGTTGTTGTTGTTTTTTCTACTTTGTGACCAGTCATTCTTCTATTCTATTTTGATATCCTCCAGACCTCCTCTCTTGCCTGATTCCTCCCAACCTACTATTGCCCACCATTCTCCTTTCCATTGTCACTAATTTATCAAAAGAATATATATGTAAATCATGTCATTATTTTCTATTAATGTTAAATAGATTTAATTTTTTTAGAAAAATATGTATTGTCCCAGTCTACCATGTCTCCAGACTGATTTGATCCAATTCTTCTAATATCTTGTCCATCCATATATTTGGCCATTGAACAAAGATCTCGTGTTTAACATACCAACAGTGAAATTAATAATGATAGAGGGTCTAAAACCGCATTGCCCTTAACGGTATCTACCACTCCCTTTTCTATAATTCTGCCACTTATAATTCTTCCTGAAGAAGCAGGAGAGAGCTCAATAAGACCAGAATCCATTGAGCAATTCGCATTGTTTTCTAGTTGGTTATTGTTTTATATATTTAAATATGTATATGTTGTTTTTAGAATATTCAAATAATTCATCAATTTACCAGCCTGTTGCTGATGGTGAACCTTTCTATATTGAACAAGGGTGGCATTTAGAAAGATGACCTAGTTTGTGCTGAAATTATAGCAAGGTGGATTTTATCCCTTGAGCCTTGGTAAAATGAGGGCTTTGAATTATATAAACTTGAAGGACCCTCCCAATTCAAAATTTCTTGAAATATAGTAGAGATTATTTCTGCTCAGATTGCCTTTACTGATTTCCAATGACATAATGCATGTATAGTGCTTTAACCATAAAGCACTATATCAATTTGAGTCATTATGATATTTGTCTAGGGAACTTCCTAGGACAGCATCAACTTCTTGTCATTGAAAAATAAATTAAAATGATTCATCAACTTTACTAAATTATTTGTTATAACAGGCATAATAGTATTGGAATGATGTGCCATGATCAAATTATTCTCTTCCACTTAAAAGTTAATATCTTAGCTTCACCTTTATGTTTACTTTTAATAATTGCTTTGACCTTGTCCTTTGTCTTTCAACAGCTATCATACAGCATTAATTAGATGGGTATGACTACCTCATAAACTATGGATTGATTTAGATGAATTCTCTACCCTTTTCAGTCTCTATTATTGTTCAACTTGAGCATGATCTGGCATATGGAAGATAGCATTAACAATCAGAGACTCTGAGATTTTCATCTTTGGACCATTCATTTATGGCTTAGCCAGAGGCAAAACACTTTGGTTCTCTGTTTTGTGACTGCCTTAGTGAGAAAAGAAAAGAACATGACCAGGGGAGGTTATCATGCTGGTGATGATTCAGTGAAAATTAGAGCCTTCCCCAGAATTCTGCTCTAGCTCTCTGAGGCAACCCTGCTGAGATTCCTACCACCTCCTCCTAGGATTCTCAACATGATTCAAATTCAGTCAAGAAAGTAATTCAGAGTTTAGGGCTTGAAAGAGTAAAAAAGTAGGTGGGAAAGGAAAAGGAGAAAAGAAAAGACTGTCAGAGAAAAAAAAGGAAAAGGAAGGAAGTGAAAGCTCCAAAGTGGAAAGGCAGGAAGGTTGCTAATAGAGAGGGATAGAGACTAGCAGGAATATGTAAGAGGTGTATAGGAGGAGTAAGGGGAGCAAGGAAGAGGAAGATAAAAGTGTACATGAATTAAATTCAGCTAACAAAATCTATAGCCTGTTACACTTGGGGAGAGAGCTATCTCCTCTCCTATGGCCCAGTCCCCCTCTATATCTTATTTCCCCCCCCCCAAAGCAAAAGTAGATTACCTGCCTTATTTTATGACAGCAGATATTAAGTCCCTCTCCTCTATCCAGGTTGTAGCTAGGTGCTTCAGAATTAAGAGATTATAACTATTTCCCCTCAGTTTCTCAGGGCACCAGTTCCTATTTTATTTCATTGAGTTCCTTATTGTAATCTCCTCAGTATTCTAATAATGATATTGAATATTTTTGTGAGCTACTTTTTTCCCTCTGATCCTAATTACCTTGTAATATTATTTTTTCAAAGTCAGAAACTGACCATTATTTAACAGTTCTTTCTCAACACAATAGAGCCTTCAGAAGAAATAATTTTGTAATGCGTTGGGAATTGTTTTACAATGAACCAAATAATTTTCAATGAACCAAATAAACTGCATTTAAATTCATTTCATCTTAATGTAAAATACATTTTTAAAGTATGGATGTGCAAATCTTTAAATTTTATTTAATTCAAAATATTTATGTTTAAGGCAGCATATTAAATTTTCTGACTTTTCAAGTTAGCAACAAAACTTTTTTTCCCTAAAACAACTGGATTAAAACTTTGAAAATTATATAATCCAAGCATATGTGAGAAGTTGATATAGCTTTGTTTTCTCTCAAGTATCATGTTCTTAGTATCTTTTGTTGTCTGTATTGCTTCCTTTTTATTTTGTAGAGAATATGTCAGCTTTATAATATTGCACATAAGAGTTTAAGAATACTTATGCTATTGTCCTAATAGGAAACAAAATGTACCTTATTATCCATATAATACTGTTATCAGGGTCTATGTTATTGGTGGTCCTTTTTCAATAAAGTCATTAGTAACAATACTTAACCTCTCTGGTTATATTCCCCATACCCAGAAATGGAAAGGTTAAATGACTGCTTCTAAGAGTCATTCCAGTTCTAAGTGCATGAGCCTATAAAAAGTGAAGAATAAGTAGTTTCTTTTTTTCAAAATTTCCTAGGGTTTCAAAAAGTCTAGAATTTTTATATAGGGTAGTTATATACATTTCTGGTTTTGCACTGTGAAATATTTTACTCTTAAAATTTTACTTCAAAACTATTATCAGTTTTCACTGTTAGAAAATAAGATATTTTCTCCCATACCTGAAGACTCAGCAAGGAAGAACTTTGCTGGGCTAGAATACTTTTTAAAGTCTAGGAATCAATAGTTTTTA
Source organism: Myrmecobius fasciatus (assembly GCA_023553655.1). Classification (NCBI taxonomy): domain Eukaryota; kingdom Metazoa; phylum Chordata; class Mammalia; order Dasyuromorphia; family Myrmecobiidae; genus Myrmecobius; species Myrmecobius fasciatus. The sequence goes on along the minus strand of JAJPUD010004730.1, from coordinate 70,735 downwards.
TAATACCTATTGGAGTTATAATGAAGGTATCATTCAAAAATAAGTTAAGGCTTAAAATAGTTTGGGAGTATTATGTGATTATAATTTATGAATTTTAATTCAACAAATATTTAAGCACCTTTTATTTGTAAGGTACTGTACTAGACTAAAAGAACATAAACGTAGATGCAAGAAACTTCTCTCAGGGAATTTGCAATCTAATGGGAGAGAAAAGTATTCATCTAAAATCATAATATAAAGGTTATAATGATAGACATAAGGGAGAAGTCCAGTGCATTGCCAGGAAGTAATCTAAAGAAAGAAAGATCACTTTTATTGGAGGAATGAGGCACAATAGAGGACTTTTTTGGCTTCTAAATTGGACTGTGCAGGCAGGAAGAGACTGACAAATGGAGAAGGAGTGAGGGACAATGATGTTACATTTGAGGTCTAGGGACAGAGTGAACAAAGATATGGGGATATGAGAGACCAATTCAAGAACAAATAAGACATTTCATCTAGAGCAGCAATTAGGAAACTATTGTCTGCAGGCCAAAGCTAGTCCACCAGAATCTCTTTTTGTACATAAGAAATTTTTTTTGTAAAAATCATTTTTATGGGAGAAGTGGAGAGGGCATAAAAAAACAGACCCCAGGCTGAATTTGATCATCAGGTGACAGTTTGCCAACCTCTGTTCTAGAGCACAGAGTGAATAAGGGAGGCAAAATAGCATGAAATAAGGCAAGAAAGTCAGAATCATATTGTAGAGGCCACTGAATGCTAGGTTCAGGAGTTTATGCTTTATTCAGCAGATAATGGAAAATGACAGGGTTTTTGAATGGAGAATTGATGTAATCAGTTGTAAGTTAACAAATTTAGGCAGTGATACAAATACTAGATTCAATAAGATAAAATAGACTCAAGAAGATTAATTAAGGGGGCAGCTAGATGGTGCCGTGGATAGAGTGCCAACCCTGAAGTCAGGAGGACCTGACTTCAAATTTGACCTCAGATACTTAATACTTCCTAGCTGTAATATAACCTCAATGTAACCCTAGGCAAGTCACTTACCACCAATTGCCTCAGCAAAAAAAAAAAAAAAATTAAGTGCTGTTATAATAGTCTAGGCAAAGAAAGGTAAGGATTTAAACTAGACTCATGGAGAGAGAAGTAGAGAAGTTGAAAATAGAGTATTGTTGCAAGAAGTATTGTTTTAATAAAATCATTAGACCCTGGAAATTAATTGAATTTTGAAAGTGAAAGAGAAAGAGAAGAAAGGATCAAAGATACCTTCAGGATTTTAAGCCTGAGTAACAGGGATTAATAGTGACAAGATCAACAGAAATAGAGAACTTAGGAAGAAAGGGAAAAGCCACGATTTCAAGAGATAATAATACAGTTTGAGTCACAGTGAATTTGAGGAGCCAATGGCATATCCAGCTAGAAATGCCTAGCAGATAACTTCAAAATTCAGGATTTTTGAGTTCTAAAAAGAGTTTGAGAGGACAAAGAAAGTTTTAAAGCCAATGTGCCTGGATTAAAAATGATATTTGATGGCTTTCTTTATATGTCTTCTTCTAAGTAATTATTGATCATGTCATTGCTACTCCTACCTACCATATACTTCTCCATTGCTTTTTGATATTACCTGTACTCTTAATTCTTCAATAATTATGGTAATCAATTACTCATATATATGCAATATCATGAGAAAACGCATATACCTTTGGAACAACTGTGTAGACTGTCCATCCAAGTGCATAACTCAGTATGAACAATAAGCATTCTTTATTGATTTGTTCTGTCCTTTGTGGAGAATTAAATCAACCCTTCTGAGTTACTTTTTAATTGGATCTTCAATTTACCCTCTACATATAAATGTAGATCAATCTGCAATTTATAGTCTTAGAGATCCATGTCATACATTCAGACAATTGGAGGTTGAGTGATATGAACAAAGAGAAGCAATCGGTATGTGTATAAAGAAGGACGTGAATGTAGGTCTTTCTGGTTCTAAGGCCAGTTCTTGGGTATCATGGGTATCATACTGCCTATGCATTGTTTTGGAGCTTGATGCAGCCATCACAGTGTCACTGACAAATAGGAATACCTGGAGAATCTTACCATGCATTGGGAATACACATTCATACAACACAGCAAAATAACGATTTGAATTTTCTATTGATAATAGTGGTCAGAAATCTTTGCTTTGAGTCAAAGAAATTACATTTCATCATCTAATTCAAACACATAGTGTCTATGTAGCTGAGCAAGTTATTTAACATCTCTGAACCTGTTTCCTCATCTATGAAATGGAGATAATATTAGCACTACCCCCTAAGGTTGTATGATAAATAAAGTATATATCAAATAAAGTAATATATCTAAAATATTTTAGATTCTAGAAAGTGCTATATAAGTTTAAACTAAAAGTTAAATTTGAAAATTGGCATTACTTCCCTGAACTTGATGGGTAAAAACTTAGAAAATGCTTCATTTTATTTTTAAAGCTTTTCATTTTCAAAATATGTGCATAGATACTTTCAAGATTCATCCTTAAAAAACCTTGTGTTCCAAATTTTTTTCTCCCTCTGTTCCACCCATCCCCTCCCTTAGATGAATACCTCATTTTATAATGGGGTAAAATATTAGTCTCCTTGATACATTTAGGAAACATATTTGTCCTGATTTAAATGTATTGTCTTTATGTTTAAAAACTGTCTCAATATTAATATCTCTTTTCTTTATCACTAACTTTTAATATTTTCCTTTTCAATGTTTCTGATGCCTAGACTGATTTAATTCTATATTTTTTCATAGACTGGATCAACATATTGATTTCCAGTCAAATCAGTAAAAAGAAAAATGACCCCAAACTTTATTTTGACTTATTCAAAAAATGAGAATTGAAATTATATTTTCTTGGAATTTTCACAATGAAAGAAGAGATGCTTTATTATTATAGGAGAGGTAGTAGAATGATTTAGTCAGAGTACTGAGGTTTGTGTTCCTGCTTTGGTCCTTATTACTAGCATGATCTTCAGCAAGCTAGAAAAATTCTTGGGACTCAGTTTCCTAATTTATAATTATAATGACTAACTTAGACCCTGTCCAGCTGCAAGATTCTATGATTCTAAGCAACATGATTTTAATTGAACAGCCATCTTTGTCATGTGAAAATATGACACACAACCTAACTCCTTGAGTTCATATTTAAAAAGGTTAAAAATTAATTTTGCATTATCTTGGATATTTACAGATAGTTTAAAATCCATTCAATTTTAATGTTGTCTTTAATATCATAATTATGTTTTGTTTACATTGATTTGGGACAGTTAAAACCACAGTTATCTATTGGTTAAAAGGTACAAAATTTATTGTGACCCTACTAAAAAAAATTAAAGAGTAGAATTTCTGCTAAAGCAGTTCCTTGCCCATTTTAGAAATCCTAAGCCTATGTCTGAATAAATTCACAATGTATTTAAATTCAAAAGGAATAAAAGTCATATTAATTTGATATATTTGCTGCCTCTGGACATTTTCTGCCTGTACCATCCATTTGACAATTAATCTTGTGCTATTTTGTGACATCTCATGTATTGAGCTCTTATATAACTTTTCATGTGTTTGTGTTTTATTTCCCTGATTAGATGTCAAGTTCATTGAGGCTAAGGGCTTTCTCTTATTCTGCTTTGTATTCTTCCTGGTATTTAATAGATAACTGTGGGTTTACAGATTAGTTTCAATGAAGGATAACATAGAAAGACAGAATACTATAGTAAATAAGATGCTGGGCATGGTGTCAGGAAGGCCTGGTTTCAAATCTTATCTCAGACACTTAATAGCTATGTGATTCTAGACAAGTCTTTTCCTCAGTGTCCTGATTGATGAAATGAGGAAGCTGAAATCAATGACATATAAGATCCTTTCAAATTTTAAGAGCTTTGATGCTCTATAATCAGAGTATGGATAATTTTATATGAGATTTACCCTCATGTTTTTTTTCATTTTCTTTTTACTGATGCCTTTTATTTTTACATTATATTGATTTTTTTTACTAAATTTGTCCTTTACTCAGACAGCTAACCCTTCTAGCAAAGTTAGGTTTTTTTGGTTTGTTTTTTCCCCCCAAAGAAAGAGTGGGAATGCATCTTGGAAAAACCAAGCTACACAGCTTTGTCAGTTTCCATGGGTTTAATTATTATGTCTCTGAAAATTACTTCTAAATCTTTCTCTAAATACAAACCAAGTCAATCTGCTGAACTCCACTCATGTATGTCCAATTGTCTACTAAATACTTCAAACTTCAGTAAACTGTTCAATGTACCCAAAAAAGAGCACTCCATCTTCACCCAAAATCCATTCTTTTTCTAGACTTCCCTATTTTTATCAAAAACTCCACATTCCTTCCAATCATCCAGGTTTCACAATCATCAAGTTTTCTTTAATTCCTCACTCTCCTCTCACCCCACATAATCCAATAAGTTGCAAATTTTTGCTTCTGCTTCTGCAAAACTTTTGTTTCCTTCTATCTGCTCATTCAGCAACCATCCTAGTTCAGTTACTAATAATCCTTTAGCTGGACTATTGCAATTGATTCCTAATTGATATCACCGCCTCACTCTTTAGTCTTCAGTCACTGTAATCAGTCTTTACATAACTATTAAAGCAAGTTTCTGAAAGTTAAATCCGATTATGTCCCTCTATTATTCAATTAATTCTAATAGTTCCCTATTATTTTTAAGATCAAATAAATTACCCTCTGTTTAGTTTTTAAAAATTTTCTCACAAAATTTTTTTAAATTTAAAATTTTTAAATTTTTAAAATATTTTATACTAGTTTTTGTAATTTAATTTTACCATTCTTTCCTACCTTTCCCCAGTTCTACCAATGGGATGTATGTGGTATGTGAAGACTTTGTAATAAATATGTATAGCCAAATAAAACAAATACCCTAATTGGATATGTCCAAAAATATATTTCTCTTTCTGCATGCTGAATCCATTACTTCTCTAGTAAGAGGTGGGTAGCATGTTTCATTATTAGTTCTCTGGAGTTGTGGTTGGTAATTACATTGATGAAATATTTAAGAGCTCTGATTAATTTTCAATAATTTGGTCCCAACCTGCATTTCAACCTTCTTGCATTCTGTGGAGAATGTATGACCCTCATGCTCTTCCACACATGATATACCATCTCACATCTCTGTGACAACATTGGCTTTTCCCCAATTATATAGCGCATTCCCTCCCCACCTATACTTCTTAAAAATCTTTGTTTCCAACAAAACTTAATGCTAATATTGTCACATAAAACCTTTCCTATGCCTTAGCTATTAGTTCCACTCTTCCTCCATTGATTTGTGATTATTTGGTAGACAGTAAGTGATTGCAAGTATGTATATATATATACGTATATATATATACATATATATATATGTGTGTGTGTGTGTGTGTGCATGTGTTTGTACATGTTATCTACTTTAATATTCCAAATAAAAGATCCTTGAGGGTGGCAACTGTTTGATACTTGTCTTTTTGTATCTAATGCCTTGCACAAAGGTTGACACAAAGAAAACACTTAATAAATGCTTGCTAATTTGATTTGATACCATCATTTTGACCATGATTATCAGAAAAAAAATTACCACATAGTGATATGGTAGAATCTTATGCTGATGTCAGTGATGGTAAATATATCCATTTGGATAACAAGAAAGTCTCACATTGTGAAGAAATTATCCTTAGCTTTTACCTTTCCCCCTTTTTTCTGCTTTTAATTGCCTTTTCATATAATTTTTACCATGCATTTGGACTCAATCATCCAATTTATATACAACTACTCTGTTTAAAAAAAAGTCTCAAAGATTAGACTGTACCCCTGATAATTGAACTCATTTACTTTTTTCTACTTCCTTAACTTTTATACTACATTAAAATAAATACAAAGGTGTTATAATCAATAAACATTAATTAGGCACCTACCATACACCAGTGCTAAGCTCTAGAGATACACAAAACCAGAGAAAATTCCTGTAGCTAAGAGAGAGAGTACCTTGTTCACAAAACAACCAGGAGGTCAGTGTTACTTGATCAAATAATACAAGGCAGGGAGTAAAATATAAGACAACACTAAAGGTCTATAAGTATTTTTATATCATAATTTCTTGCCCTCTGTTGCCCTTCTTGGGGGATACTAATAGCAGTACCACTGGGTCAAAGAGAATATATAAGATGTGGAGTCTCCAATTATTTTTAGAATAGTAAATCCAAAAAGCATCACCAGGAGTAAATTAATTTTGCTGTCTTTTTAAATATTAAAATGTTAATATCAAAATGTTTATGATTGTTGATTAAGTTCCCAATAAAAAAGAAAATGAAAAAGAACATTTTTTATCTTTCACTCATCATATTGGATGTCAGTAAAATGTTCTAGTTCCTAAGAGTAAGTTCATTTTGTCACCAAGTGATATGCCTCTTATTTTTTCCCCTGCTCTTAGCCATAAGACACAATCTGGACTCTGAAATCATAAGTGGTAGAAGTACTTTTGACAGATGACATATAAATAAATAGAGTCATTAAGTTGAGAAGGAACAGTGTAGTAAGAATTAGACCACAGAAAAATTAAAAGAGATTCAGGATAACACAAATTCCCTAAAATGTTTCAAACATGCAAAGGAATTAAATTTTGCTTCAAAAATTAACATTGTTTTGAAAATAAACCAACAATGATGATGAAATTTTACTTTAAGGAAAGCTACTATATAGCCACATGACATGACCATTGACTTGGATGGAACAATGATTATAGATGTAAATGTGAAAAAAAATAGTTTTTTTTATTTACAGAGCAGAAATGATTGGTGCTGAATTTCACATTTTTCTCCCTTCAGTCTCTCCATTAAATTCCAAAAGAGGATTTCAAAGGACTTTAATCTTTTGATTTCCTTCTTAAACTGTCTACTTTATCAATATGTCTTAAGGGATACATATTATAGACTTTTTTTTTTTTTTTTGCTGAGGCAATTGGGATTAAATGACTTGCCCAGGGTCACACCACTAGGAAGTATTAAGTGTGTGAGGTCAGATTTGAGCACAAGTGCTCCTGACTTCAGGGCTGGTTCTCTATCCACTGTGCCACCTAACTACCCCTATACTATAGACTCTTAAGGGACACATACTATGGCCTTCAGTACTATTTTTTAAGCCTCCAAGGTCCAGTAAGAACTATATGATTTCTTTTAATCATGTGTATTCAAATGGGTCTCCTCAAAAGTCCTTCTAAAATCTCACTCTAATCTAATCTAATCTCACTTGTCCTACTAACTGCATGCCATATGCCAATATCTCAAGTTCAACATGTCAAGGACAGAGAATGTACAATTGTCACTCAGTCAATAAACATTTGTGAAGTGCCTACTGTAGGCTAACCACTGTGCTAAGCACTTGGGAATACAAATACAGAAAAATAAAGTCCTTGACCTTAAAAAGCTTATATTTTAATAGGGGAATACAACTCACAAAAAAAAATCTAAAAAAACTGGGGGGGAATAGGGAATACCCAAAGCCCATGATAGAGAGGCCTAGAGGAATGCATCCAAGTGAACAATGAAGAGATGATTGTCTTGGGCATCTTCCATAAATAAAGGGTTGGGAATGGTTCTGAGCTCTTCCCTTCAATCCCAGACAAAGTGCTGATGAGATCTGAATACCAAAGCTCATTTGACTTCACAGTATTAAGAAGTATAATGTAAATAATGTTGCTGTTTCTTTTTTTTTTTTACATTTTGATTCCCATAGTGAGAATCCATAACCATACCTTTTTATGTCTTCTGCTTTTTCATGTCTACCAAAGGTCATTGTCATGGCCAATATGAAGCATTCTGTCTAAAATTAAATAATTTTAATTATAAGCAGTTTGTTGGCCAGATGTACACATGTAACTAATGAATCTGTCCCCAGATACAAAGAAGAGGCTAGTATCCTGGCTAAATGACTATTTTATTTGCTTTAATTAGGTGCTACATAAATATTAGCATTAGAAACCTATCTTTGTTGTGATAGAACTTTTCCAATGGAAATTTTTGTCTTCAGGTTTGGGGGGGTTCCCCCCAAACTAGACTAGCTACCATATTAAAAATACAGCTGACTTTGGAGTGAGGCACTTCACTGAAGTTTTTAGTTTAGGATATATATGGTTAAAATCTCAGAAATTCTCATAGAATTAAACAATTTAGAAACTGGTAATTGTGGATTCCATAAACATCCTTTTTTCCTAATTAGAATAATTAAAAATAAATTCTGACTATATAGTAATTAAAAATTAGATTTTGACAGTAGATTTTATCTCTCTCCCCTACCCTTCCCTGCACTCCTTTTCCTCTCCCTCTCCTTCCCTCCTTCTCTCTCTCTCTCTCTCTCTCTCTCTCTCTCTCTCTCTCTCTCTCTCTCTTTCTCTCTCTCTCATAAATATATTACCTTTTATTTATGTTAAATATATTTCTGTTTTACAAAAGACAGTAATATGGTTTTGACATTTAAAAAATCGAATCTACACAGATATTTCTAGTTGGCTACAAATGCAAAAAATCACAATAAAATTATTGGAAATGTTCAGACCAAACCTGAATTGGTTAAGAGAAAATTTAATGGGAGATAAGTAATATTGTGTCATGATTTGGAGTCAGAAGAGCTAGGTTCAATTCCTGGTTCTGAGACTTACTAGCTATGTAAATCAAGTCATTTAATCTTGTTAGTGAATGAAGAAAATCCTAGGATAGGGATAAAAGATAGGGACTGAGGATAGGAGAATATTCAGTTAAATATATGGGAAATGTAGCCATGGATATACTATGTGTCTTTGATAAATTAGTTTGACTGCCCCATAGTCTTCACTCAAAAAAATCAGAGGGAATCTCCAGCAAGAGAAATGAGGGAAAATCATAATATTAGTTCATTACTTCATATTCTCTGAATATTTTCCCTGAACATCCCAAGAGTTTAGAAACACTACAATCTATGTTGTGTGATGATTTGTTTTTAAGAACAGCTGTGTTTTCTGAGTTCCTTATTTGCATCCTAAGTTTGCATATTTTAAAAATTTGACTAATCAGTCTGCATTTACTCATGTTTTGCTTTAGTCATTCTAACCCTTTGGGTATATTTCCTATGGCCCAGGTGGACTTTTATACTATTTATAGTAAAACAGGGTATTTACTCTTTTAAGTGAAAATCCCCTCCTTAGATAATGGAACTGTAGGTACATGTTCTTTCTACTATACTAATAAGGATTTCCAGAATGATAGCTTGTAGGCAAAAGTAATGGGAACCCAGTGAATATTTTTATGACATGAATATTCATTAAATTTGTTTTCAGGCAGCCATTCAACCTTGTGAATAGTATAGCCAAGAACAGTATAATTAGAAGAATTAATCAGGACTTGGAAAGCCTTATAGGGATTGGGGGCATTTAGGATATGTTTTTCTCCTTTTGAAACAGGTACATGCAATAAACTTGGTTGTTTCACATATAATGGACTTGGGGATCCATTTCTCAAGGGCAGAATATTTTGACCACAGAGTTTAGTTATTCAAATGATAAGGAAGTTTTTTTTTCTGAAGTTTCCTGGTTGTAGTTTCTTTTTTTTTCTTTTTTTTTTTTTTTTAGCAAAAATGATTTTTACTTTTTAAAAAGTCAAGTAATAGGGGGAAATGTTATCTATGAAAACTACTGGCCATGGAACAGACAGTGAGCCTTACCTCTAACTCTAATGCCACAGTATCATTGCCAGTCTCCAAAGGAGACAGCTGTTCTGAATATGTACAAACAAAAGAAGGAGTAACTATAGCAACCATAGAACTATGTGGAAAAGGCTCTCCCTGCAACTCTCCTCAGTCCTCCCCACACTTCCCTCTTTTCTTTTTGTGACTGTCCCTGGACCAAAATGATGCTATGGTGATTTGAATTTACACAGTGAGCTTGGGTCTGAATACATTTACACCTTGCAAGTCAGAAAGAAAGGCTTGTACTTGGCCAAAGCATGTCAGGATCCATGGAGCCTGATGTCTGCTTGATCAGATAACTTTCCTTTACCTCACCCTCAGGAATAGCACTAGCATTATTCATTTTTCATTTGATTAAATTATTGGTTTCTTTTACCTTTTATCCTCCCTTTCTGGATTTACCACCTTCTTATTCTTTCAACTCATTCCACCATACCCCCACTACTGTTCTGTGAACAAAAACTGCCTTAGTGAATAATATCTGTGTACTTTGGTGATACTATAGTTGTTATTTAACTAGATAAAATGATAGAGTGATTTTGACCTCTGAGGTAATTGAGTGATGCAGTACACTGTCCTTCTCTCCCCTCTAATCCATCTGCTACAGCATATGGACATATTTTTTTCATATCCATGTAGCATTTTTTCGTGACTTTTAACCCTGATTCAAGGAAAGGGAAAAAAAACTTACCTCAAATCAGCAAACATCCAGTAGTATTGTTGGAATCATTTCCCTTCAGTCTTTGATTCCAATTAAATGGATTAGAAAACACTTCTTTACACAGTTTTATTTTGCTATTTTCACAGTACTATTGATTTGAAAATTGAAAGAATCTTTGAGTCTATAGTCAAACACCTGAGTTTTATATCAGGAAACTTAGACCAAGAGGAATTAAGTGACTTGCATAAGATCATAAAGCTAATAAATTTCTAAAGTGGGGTTTGAACCCAGATATTTCTGACTGGAATTTGTTTGCTCTATCAAACACAATCTGTTGAAAGATAAACTATTTTCCAAAAGCTCATTTCTTAGCCAAAAGATAGAAACTCTAGAAGCATTTTCCTATAGAAACAATTACATAAACAATAATCTGGATCCCAGCACATCCCATAAAATTTGTTTAAATCACAAAGTAATTAAAATTGCAGTCATATGTAGTAGGAAAATAACAGAAAATATACATTCAGGACACAGTACTTTAGCAAATTAGGGTTTTCTGACTACTAAAATTTTCTAGAGACCATAAGCAGTCCCATTCAATCCCAGTCTTAAAGCCATTAATATCTTAAATTTAAATGGTGTCAGAACAGCCATTGACTTGACAAACAGTGATAGAATTGAAATATAACAGAAGTACTGAGTTCAGATTAAGCAGTATCTGGGGAAGAAAAAAAAAGGGGGATGAAATGGTGAAAGAAACATTTACATGAATAATATCATGGTGATATAGGTGCTTTCCCTAAATTCCCTGAATTTAGTGTTTCCTGTGTTATTTCCACACTTGCTTTGATCCTGAAGTAAGGATCCGGAACATACAGAGACAAATGGTGGGGGGTGGGGAATAAATGAAATATGGATGAGGGAAGGCTTCCCCAACTCCAAAATAATTAGGACCCAATAAAAATATTGTTTGCCTCCCTGATTAGTATTGAGATGTTTGTCTTCACTACCAGAAGCTGATTTTGTGTGGGGGCTGGAAGTTTCTTTGTCTCAATATGTCTCTCTACCTTCCATTCTCTTCACCTCTACCCAACTCTCATACACTGGTGCTAAATGCTTCCATCACAGTTTCTTGTAACTTCTTATCAGTTCATGTCACTCTGTTTTTGTTTTCATCTTTCACTTGTTGGAGAATATGATATAGAAAAAATAAAGGCTTTAACTAATAATAGTTAAAAAGCTAAAAATTATGTAGTGCTAATTATCTGCCAGACACTGTGATAAGCACTTTATGATTGTTATCTCATTTGAACCTCACAATAAGCCTTGTGGGTAGGTGCTATTATTATCATCACCATTTTACAGATGACAAAACTGAGGCAGACATAGTCCAGTGACTTGTCCAGGTCATACAGGTAATCAGTGTGTATGATCAGATTTAACTCAGGTCTTCCTGACTCTTGTCCCAGTATTCTATCCACTGCATCATCAAAAGCCCAATTTTTCCAAAAACTAGCCGTGGCTTAATTTTTTTCTAGGTACAGATAAAACCTACTTGGAGGAAAACTTTTCAAGGTGAGGTATAGCATAGTACTAGTTCTTGCATCCTATACTGGCTATCGGCCACAAAGTTTAATAAGAGACTTGGAAGACTCTGCTTGTTCTCCTGAAGGGAACTAGTGGTAGAGCTCACTGAACCATCCACTTTGTAAAATCATCCAGTTTTGTTTTCTGTTGTTCTTTTGGCATTGTGATTTCATTGGCATAGGGAACTTTTCCATGAGCAGATGCACTGTACTAATCTAGATGGGCATTCTATATCCATGAATAATCTTGTGAGGGAATTAAGAATAAATGAAAAAAAAATGAGCATTATTAAATACCATGCTAAGTGCTGAGGATACAAATAGTAAGAAAGTACTTCTCTTAAAGAGGTCATATTCCAACATCAGAGATTACCTCAAGGTTCTTAGGGTGCAGGGAAAGACATATAGAAATATATCTTCTTCAATGTCATTTACATTTAAAAAATCATATCTGTTTCTTATGTTGAACCATTTCTCAGTGTCATTATCTTTTCTTTTTTTTTTTGCTCTGGTCTGCATCTGCAACTTCTGTAATCTATTACCTCCTCAGAGTTACAAAGCAAGTATGTGTTAGAGATAGAACTTGAACCCAGGCCTTCTTGACTCAAGATTTTGATTCTCTAATCACCATACAACACTGTCACTATACTATCTTAATGTACAGGATATTCCCAAGTCAATTAGTTGTAAGTTAGGGAGTATTATTAAATAGAGTTGGGGTAAGGAATACCAAATTCTGCCTCCAAAATTATTGGCTATGTATCTCTAAGTATATTACTTAACTTCTCTCAGGCTTGGTTTTCTCTTTTGTAAAATGGGCAAAATAATAGTACTGACAGGCAAGGTTGTCATAAATAAAACGTGATATAATGTGCAAAAGGTTTGGCAAAACTTAAAGCACTATATTAACGGTAGTTATTGTTATTAACTATAATTTTATTCTATCAGCACTGATATTTTAATTATCTATTATTAGCAACATTTGTTGATAGTATACTAACATATTAATTAGTAATTATGTTAATAAATAGTATCTATTGTCATTAATCATAATCATAATCCAGGAGGGTCTGCTTATATTTAAGATCATTTAAGTGTTAGCAATGAGCCATTTGAAGCTTCTAATTTCAGATCTAACTCCTCCAAAAATAAATATTATGCATTCTCTTAATTATAGATCTTCAATGCCTAAGTTGGAGAGTAGACTTTCATAAGCCTGAGAGGAAGAAAGAAACCCAATGTAAATTTCTAAGAGTAAAAGTTTGTCCATTGATGAAGAGGTGTTGGGGACACCTACTAAGCTTCTATCTTCATTATATCTGCTTGGTCCTTGTTTGTTCAAAGTTACTATGTATAGAGTTAAACATTCTCCCAGTTCCAGCAAATATTTGAACTCTAAACCCCTGAAAGGTCTTAAAGTCAGTGGATGTGATACAAATGACTCATCATTCAACTGAAGAGAAGGGTACAAAGAAACCATTTAGAGGATTTTGAATTGGAGGGTAAAATTGGCAGATAAATGTTTTATACAATACTGTATACTTCATGGGCATTTGGTCAATATTAACAATGAGAGTAAAGATGAGAACTCTGAAAGAAAGTTGGCTGTTTAGTATCTAAATCCAGTTTTTCCTTAGATTGGATAATTGATTTAAAGGTTCTCCCTTGTATGACCATATTAAAGGGTCTCTAGAAATATTATAAAATCAGTTGTTGTGCACAATTCTGTGGAGAAAGATTACCTTTTTTGTAAATTTCAGGAAAAACTAATTATATACAAATAATCACATAAACTGAAAAGCTGAAATAAGTATCCTATTAGAATTAGAATTATCTGTATGAAAAAAGACAATACAACTCTAGAGAAATCATAAAAACAACTTTAAAATTAGTTATTAATGCTTACTTTGAGGTTTGTTTGGATTTTTGTTTTACTGCCAGTGTAAATTGATACTTAGTGAAATTTTTGATTACTTCCCAATCACATTTAAATCACCAGAGTCAGAGTTCTATCCCCACTTATCCAGAATTATTGTCACTATTAATCAGAGCTTCTGATAACATTTATTACCTCTTGAATTTTACTTCCATAGTTACTTAGGTATTATCTAAACTTCTCCCTACTCTCAGCTTTTAATCTTCTTTTAATATGTTATCTTTCCTGCATTAGAATTCAGGCTCCTTGAGGATGAGAACTGTCTTTTTACTTGTATTTGTATTCACAGTATTTAATAAAGTGTCTGGAAAACAGCAAGCCCTTAATAAATGATTGTTGAATTCATATTCTAATGGGGAAGTTAGCTAGGGCATATTATAAGCATAAGCATGTGAATTGAATAAATGGAACTATGCACGAAGTAGTTAAATACTAGGTAATTTCCTAGGGAGAGTATTAGAAGTTAGAGAATTTTAAAAGATTTTTCATGGAGTTTTAAAAGCTAAACAGAGGAATTTATATTTGATTTTAGAGATGACAGAAAATTACTGGACTTGATTGAGTAGAGCAGTGACATGGTCAGGCTAGTGTTAAAAAAAAATCACAGTAATACACAGAATGAATTCTATAGGGTAGGAATAGAGTTGAGGCAGGGAGAACAATCAGTTTTATTTTATTTTTTAATAATAATAAAGCTTTTTATTTACAAAACATATGAGTGATTTTTCTACATTGAACTTTGCAAAAACTTTTTTTCCCAAGCTTTTCCCATCCTTCCCCCCACCCCCACCCCTAGATGACAGGTAATCTAATACATGCTAAATAGGATAAATTATATGACAAATACAACACATGCATACATATCTATACAGTTATCTTACTGCACAAGAAACATCAGATCTAGAAAGAGAAGAAGAAAAAAACAACCTAAGAAGGAAAACAAAATGCATGGAAATATTCATAGAAAGCGTTAAAATGCCGTGTTGTGGTTCACACTCAGTTCCCACAGGCCTCTCTCTGGACGTATATGACTATCTTCATCGCTGAACAAGGGAGAAAAATCAGAATGGTTTATCAATAATATACATGAGAGATGAAAAGAGTTTGTACTAAAGTGGTAACTGTGAACTTCAGAGATATTAAATGACTTGCCCATGTTCATATGTCATTTTTCTCATACTTTATTCCTCTGGCCAAGTTCAGGATTGTTGTTTATGTTGTTTTTTCTTTGTGAATAGCATAATGTTTACATTAGCAAGAGACTGTCCTATTTTCTACTTTCATCTTTTTTTGGCACTGCTCTTCTTCAGCCCTCTCCTCATCACATAGAACCAAAAATAAAGTTGCTATAAAATTTTATGTGTGTGTTAGTACATTTTTATATTACTACATATTTATAATTTATCTGTATTTAGCAATAGATGAGAGATATATGTATAATGTGAGAAAACAGTAGATGTTCTATATCTAACATTCAGATCTATTCATACACAAATTCAATTAACATTAAATGACTATTGATTTTTCCTTTATTCATCATGCTAAATATTATTAATGGCATCTTCAGCCCTGGAAAATTTCAGGTATCAATTTGTAGTTGAAGGAGAAATAATTTTGTTTGAAAAAATAATTAAATCATATTTAGATCTGAAAGCAACATTAAAGGCTATCTTAATCACAAAATCACATAATTAGAAAACTAGAAAGAGGCTTAGTAGACATTTATTCTACCCTATCTACAAAAGAGACTCAAACTATAATATATTCAATGAATGATTTAACTATCATTTCATTTCTACAGATTAGGAACTGATGTTTTCAAAAGTTGTGATTCCCCCAAGATTACACAAGTAATAAGTGGCAGAACCAGGTTTCAAGCTTAGGGTTTTTGTTTTTATTCCAAATTCAATGCTCTTTTCTCTATCTTACATTGCCTTTCATTCCAAACATAGTAAATAGTTGTGGGGCAACCAGTTTTCATTTTATAGTTTGGGATTTTTTTTAATGCACATATATATTCTTCATTGGTTACAAGATTTAAAAAAAAAGCCTATTCCTTAGAATAAGTTATTACCTCATAAGTTATTACCAGCATTCATTAAATTTTATCTGTATTTAGGCTACAAGTGATATAAATATGATATCTTTATAAGATGTCCCCAAAAGATTGCCTGGTTAAAAATAATGATTAGAAGTGCATTCTTTTCAAACATATACTTAAAATGTCATTTTCGGGTCCCCTACAAGAAGCCACAAAGATCACAAAACCTAGAATCATGACCTAAAAACAAAGCATTGTTTTCACTTTTGGTTTGTTGTTAATTTATGAACATCTCAGAGGCTTCATGATCATTCTAGATATTCTAATTCTAGTTAGATCAGTGTTCCATTTTGATATTTACAATGAAAGGAGTTCTGACAATATCAATATCAGTATCAATAGCAATATCTGACTGGAAATAATTTTCCAGTATTTGAGAAAATATAAACAAGGAAGAAAAATCAAATATTCTTGCTTTTAGGTTCTGCTAAAAGTCCATGATATTTATTGACTAACGCACAAGTGGTAGAAAACACATTTGTTACTGTTATAATTTTTGCTCCCACCACCTTAATCAAGTATCTTTCAAAATAATCATTAACTTTTGTTAAATTGATTGGCATTTAATAAGCCTTACAACTTTTTACATCTTAAAAGAAACCTTAACATGAAATATATACTTTTGCCACCAACTCTTTTTTTAATGGCTTGGTATTGAAGTCACAGAATTTTGACATGTTGAATTTTGTATTATGAAACCACATTTTTTTATATTATTTATTGAACATGGCCCATTTTTTTCTCACTCTAACCTTGATTGTAGTATGTAGGCATTCAATAGTTTAAGCCTATTAAAATGATCAGCAGCAGCAATACAGTACTCTGGTTAGAATATTATATAATACATTAAAGTATAACAATAGGGACTGTGAACGTAAGTTATTCTCAGGGTGATGAAGACCACTATTAATTCTAAGGGGCTCATAGATTAATCAAACAGCTCTGATATTTTAGATGTTTGTTTGCCTTTGCCAAATCAGCACGAAGAGTTTGGTGGTTGGTGGTGGTTGTAGTAGTGATATAGTCATAGTGCTCCTCTTCCTCCTTCTTCTTCTTTCTTCTTCTTTCCCCATAATCTTCAGGTCTCCAATCTCTAAACAATAACGTAATTGTACTAGAAATTTTCCCCAATTGATATAAACATACCAGAATTGTAAAAATTATAATTTAGCATCCTTTCCCTAGAATTTTCTTTTTGGTTTTTCTTTTAATGATTGTTAATTTTTAATACCAAACCTTTTATCCCATTATGGGACAATTATTTTTAAATTAAATTCATTTTTTTCAATAAACAAAAAGCTATTCTCTCTTTATTCCATGTTCCCTTCCACTGGGGAAAAAAGAGACCTCTTGAGATAAATATGCAGTCAAAGAAAAAAACCAAAGAAGCAAATCCCAACATTGATCACATTCACAATACACATATGTTTGTGAGATAATTGTCATTTAATTAAATGAATCTAGTTTTACTGATTTTTCATTATTAATGCAAACTTACTTGAGAGAATAATTTGAAAGGAGAAAAAGACAAGAATACTATTGAAGACTGGCCATCAGGGAAGAAGCAGGTATCATTTTAAGGCAGCAGATTAGCTTTTCTGCCTCAAAATTGTTATTTTTTTCTCTTGAAGTATTTCCAAGATAGGTTACTCAATAAAACACTTAGAAAGATCAGCATAGAGCATTATCTCACTAAGTAGCTATGTACAATTTACATAAAGAATAGCAACTGATTGAGATTAAGCTATTATTCTAGTCTCAACACTGATTTCAGAGTTTCTAAGAAAGTTTTATTCACATGTGTATCTAGAGACATTTAAAATAAACTGTTCAGGAAGACCATATTTATATCTTCAGGGAAGCATATATTTAAAGGGAGAAAGCCATGCAGAACAGATGCTTCAGTGGGCCATGACACTAAAACTCAGTTTTGCTTTATGCAAACTAGACCATGAACATTTATCATATAAGGAGGATTCAAGGATTCTAATCTACATTTGAACAAGTTTTAAAATGCTACTTTGTGACTTGAAAATACCATTTTCATGAAAAAACAACAACAAAACATGAATTTTATTGTCACAAAGTCATGACACAAAATGTATAATATCTTGTTATATCTATTTCCAACCCTAACCTAAAGGCATCGTGATCCAAAAGTAGCATTGAGGAAATGTTATTTGTCCAATAATATTTGAATAGTAGTCATTCGAAGACATTCAATTATCATGGCTTCTAGAAGAGATATTCTCTTGTTGTCACACATAAATTTATAAAATGTCAATTAAGAACTAAGGCTATTGTTTGCATAGTGTAATGCATTGTATTCTATATTGTAGGAAAGTGGCATATCACCAGTTGCAGTAAACCTATCATATTGAATGACACATTTTAATATTCTAATGGAGCTATCAATCTCTCAAACACCATTTAAAATAGCTTATAAATTATGTATCCGATCATTAATGAAATTTAGGAACCATTATCATCATAAAAATAGAATGGTTTTTAATTTTATCTTCCTATAATCTTTCATTATTTCTAGATATTCATCTTTATATGTTTTTTCATTTTTGTATTTTTTATTCCTAATTATTTGCATTCAAAAAAGTGGAAATTTAAATTTGACTACATTGTACAACTAACGAATTTAAAGTTGTAAAAACAATGCATTCATAAATTTATATAAATGTATATATATATGCATACATACATACATATATGGTTTTAAAAGACTGTAGGATAATAGATCTTGAGGTGGACGGGCACTGAGAGACCTTCTGGTTCATTCCCTTCATCTTACTGATGAAGAAAAGTAGTTCTTTTTCTTCCTTTCTTTCTTTCTTTTATTTATTTATTTTTGCAATTTGTATTTTTCACTATGTGTTGAACACTTGAAAGCATTTATATGGAAAATTTTTTAAGTGGGTAAGTATTACTATTTCTCCTCTCTATCTTCATTTATCTCTTGGATAAATCTTGATTTTTCACATTTAGGTTTTGATTAAAGAATGTATACATCTTTAATAAATTAGATAAGTAAATAAATCATATAAGGCTAATACATTCATAACATACGTGTCTCTTGACTAAATCAGAAAAGATTATTCTGAGTGTGTATTTCTTATCCTTAGTGACCAACATCCTAAATATTTGCTACTAAAATAAGACAAAATGCCAGGAATGAAGGGTTATATGGAAATACCTGAAGTTGTTTGGAACAATCATGTTACCATATTGGGTTATTAGTGATACGCATTAGAGATGTTCAACTTGATTACCAATGTGTGAATAACCTAGTGCTTTGTAATATATGGTTCAGAATGTATACTTTAAAAATCAACATAGTGCTTGGTATACACAAATTATAGAAATAGGGTAAAATAGAATCATAGATAATTAGATTTAAAACATTCCAATCATATCATTTTTCTATAGCTGGTTATACTCAAGGCAGAAATATGGTTTCTATAAGGAAGAAAAACTTGATCAATTTTATTTATATATATATATGTTTTGGTAACAATATATTTTCTTGTACACAGTGAAAATATTACAAAATCTTAAAGATTTGTGATGTCATAATATGGAAAGCTATTTCCTATACATGTATGAATCCATGTATACCTTAATAGTCTTCTGTTAGGTACTTTATGCCACCAAAAATGTCACATTTCCACCAACATAATAATGAATTCTTCTGATTTATGTAGCCTGGTGCTTAAGATATAGGAATTTATTTTATTGTTAGACTCAAACCCAAAGCCTTTTCAACAAAATAAAACCTATAACTTTGGCTTAGTGTTATAATCTCTATGTTTTGTGAAGCACTGGAATTAGACTTCAGAAGAGGATTAAAGTGAAAATAGAAAAGGAAAATTATGACATGTATTTTATACTGTTCTAAGGTTTGCAAAATGCCCTCCTCATATTAAAAGTATGAGTTGTGCAAACATTATTTCACCATTTTGTAGATGATAAAACTAAGGGTTGTAGAGGTCTTGACTATGGTTATATTTTGGTCTAATTATTTAAGTCAGTTAAAATACAATTTATTGATTATTATAAGGCATAAGATTTCTTCAAAAGGCTGTTAAGGTTTTTCAGAGCTTAAACTGTGCAACCCTAATAGAGATTCTTATTAGGAGGCAAGAAAAAGAGTATAAAGAAGAAATTTTGGAAAAGGGAAAATATTCTAACTAAACTAATTGGAATATTTGAAGATTCATCAATAATCAACTACCTTTTCAATAAACTGAGAAAATAAAATGAGATATTTTGGGGGAGCCCCTTTCTCAAAGGAATCTAAGTCAATCATGTCTCACCATGCACCAGCATGAAATGGTAGAATAAAAATGATATGCATAGGAATTTTTCTCAATATCTAACCCCTTTATGGATTCAAAGAAAAACATAAATATTAAATTTAAATTTAGCAGAAGTATTTATAAATAAATAAAACCAATTCCACAAAAACAGAATATAAATAGAACAATGAAATTTCTACACATCTTATATTTGAAGCATTGAACAGTAAAAGCTTCAAAGTAACTGTTTTCCTGAGAGAAATTGTCATTTCTCTCGAACATGAATAAATCTAGTTAGTACCTTAGGATAATTAATTTAGTCATGTATCCTAAATCTATGGTAATCTCCTAAAACCAGTGAAATACAAGTTGCTTGCTGTTTAATTTTTTTTTTCTTTTCAAGGATATACAGAAATTCTTCTTCATAATCTTTCTCTTGCCTCCTAATAAGAATCTCTATTAGGGTTGCACAGTTTAAGCTCTGAAAATCTCTCTTGTATCCCAGAACGATCTATCTCACTTCAAAAGTTTGACAAGATTTTGCAGCCCACTGTGCAAATTTCCTACAGTCTCAAAGATAATCATGTCACTTCTTCCAAATTCTACTTCCTTTGACTGTTCTACTTACTCCTTGAATTTCCAACTATCCCCAAAGTTCACCATATCCTCCATTAAAAAGTATGTATGAGAGAGGCAGCTAGGTGGCACAGTGGATCGGGCACCACCCCTGAAGTCAGGAGGACCTGAGTTCAAATTTGGTCTCAGACACTTAACACTTCCTAGCTGTGTGACCCTAAGCAAGTCATTTAACCCCAATTGCCTCAGGAAAAAAAAAGTTATATAGGAGGACAGGGCATTATGCCCTTGGGTTATCCAGATAAAAATTCTACCTATAAAGCATTGTTTCTCTTACCCTACCTTCTAACTAGGACAAATAAATAGAATTCTTTTCCTTTTCCCTTTGTTTCTTCTTTCCTCTTAGGCACACACATTTCCTCTTTGTTTACTTTCTATGATCTTGTTTCTTATTCTCAGTTAAACTCTTGAAAGAACCCTAAAAACAAAACATTAAGTCTCTAAAAAGATTCCTTTCTTCTGGTTTTTAGAGGGATTTTTTGGTTGTTATTTTTGCTTTTAATTTCTCCTTATCAGTATCCACTCTGCCTATTGCCTAAAATTCTTTAGTTAGTCTATTTATTGGAATTAAGTTAATATCATCATAATACAGTCATAGTATCTCTGAATTTTTCTAAATTTATCTCTGAAGCCCAGATTCTCTTTATCTCTTATGAGCAAGATATTATCTTCCAAGATAATCCACTTCTAAAGTTTCTTTCTCCTCCTTTTTTAATCACCTCCCTTCACCAGGTCTAAATGTCCTATTACTAGATACTTGAGAATTCCTGGGAAATTGAAATATTCTCTACCTATTCTTTTTTTAAAGCTTTTTATGTTCAAAATATATGCTGGAATAATTTTTCAACATTGGCCCTTGCAAAGCCTTGTGTTTCCGATTTTCCTCTCCTTCCTCCCATCCCTTCCCCTAGATGACAAGCAATCCAATATGTGTTATACATGTTAAAATACATATTAAATCCAATATGTGTAAACATATTTATACAATTCTCTGCTGCAAAGAAAAATCAGATGAAAAAGGACAGAAAATGAATAAGAAAACAAAATGCAAGCAAACAACAGAGTGAAAATGTGGGGGCAGCTAGGTGGCACAGTGAATAGAGCACCAGCCTTGAAGTCAGGAAGACCTGAGTTCAGATCTGGTCTCAGAAACTTACTTCCTATGATCCTGGGCAAGTCACTTAACCCCAACTGCCTCAGCCAAAAAAAAAAAAAAAGGAAGAGAGAGAGAGAAAGAGAGAGAGAGAGTGAAAAAGAGAGAAAAACATTATGTTGTAATCCATATTCAGTTCCCACAGTCCTCTCTCTGGGTGTAGATGGCTATCTTCATCACAAGATCATTGGAACTGGCATCAATCTTTGCATTGATATAAAGAGTCACATTCATCAGAATTGATCATCCTATAAAACTGATGTTGCTATCTACAATGATCTCCTGGTTCTACTGATTTCACTTAGCTTCAGTTCATGTAAGTCTCTCCAGGCCTCTCTAGAATCATCCTTCTGATCGTTTCATATAGAACAATATGTTCCATAGCATTCATATAACATAACTTATTCAGCCATTCTCCAACTGATGGGCATCCACTCAGTTTCCAGTTTCTTGCCACTTTGAAAAGGGCTGCCACAAACATTTTTCACATGTAGGTACAAAAACGATTCCCCTCAGATCTCTTTGGGATCTAGGCCCAATAAAAACACTGCTGGATAAAAGGGTATGCAGTTTGATAACTTTTTTAGCATACTTCCAAAGTGCTGTGCAGAATGGTTAGATCTATTCACAGTTCCACCCACAAAGTATTAGTGTCCCAGTTTTCCCACATCCCCTCCAACATTCATCAATATTTTTTCCTGTCATCTTAGCCAATATGAGAGGTATATAGGGGTAACTCAAAGTTGTATTTATTTGCATTTCTCTGATCAATAGTGACTTAGAGCACTAAATGCTCTATATGATTAGAAATGGTTTTAATTTATCTGAAAATTGTCTGTTCATATCCTTTGACCATTTATCATTTGGAGAATAGCTTGAATTCTTATAAATTTGAATCAATTCTCTATATATTTTAGAAATGAGGCCTTTATCAGAACCCTTAGATGTAAAAATGTTTCACAATTTATTGCTTCCTTTCTAATCTTGTCTGCATTAGTTTTGTTTGTACAAAACTTTTTACCTTAATATAATCAAAATTATCTATTTGGTGTTCAATTATTAGTTACAATTCTTTATTGGACATAGATTCCTTCCTTCTCCACAGATCTGAGAGGAAAACTATTCTATATTTTTCCAATTTACTTATAATATCACTCTTTATGTCTAAATCATGAGCCCATTTTTACCTTATCTTGATATGTGAGGTTAGATATGGGTCAATGCCTAGTTTCTTCCATACTAGTTTCCAATTTTCCCAGCAGTTTTTGTCAAATAGTGAGTTCTTATCCAAAAAACTGGAGTCTTTGGGTTTGTCAAACACTAGATTGCTATAGTTATTGAATATTTTGTCCTGTGAACCTAACCAATTCCACTGATCGACTGCTCTATTTCTTAGCCAGTACCAAATGGTTTTGATGACCACTGCTTTACAATATAGTTTTAGATCTGGCACAGCTAGGCCACCTTCATTGGCATTTTTTTCATTAATTCCCTGGAAATTCTTGACCTTTTGTTCTTCCAGATGAACTTTATTATTTTTTCTAGGTCTGTAAAATCATTTCTTGTGAGTTTGATTGGTATGGCACTAAATAAGTAAATTAGTTTGGATAGTATTGTCATTTTTATTATATTTGCTCAGCCTACCCATGAGCACTTGATGTTTTTCCAACTGAATAGGTCTGACTTTATTTAAGTGGAAAGTGTTTTGTAGTTGTAGTCATATAGTTTCTGACTTTTCCTTGGCAGATAGATTCCCAAATATTTTATACTATAGACAGTTATTTTGAATGGAATTTCTTTTTGTATCTCTTGCTGCTGAACTTTGTTAGTAATATATAAAAATGCTCATTTATGTGGGTTGATTTTGTATCCTGCAACTTTGCTATAGTTGTGAATTGTTTCTAGTAGTTTTTAGTTGATTTTCTAGGGTTCTCTAAGTATAATATCATCTGCAAAGAGGGATAATTTGGTTTCCTCATTACCTACTCTAATTCCCTTAATCTCTTTTTCTTCTCTTACTGCCAAAGCTAACATTCTTAATACAATATTAATAGTAATGGTGACAGTGGACAGCCTTGTTTCACTGTTGATGGTATTGGGAATGGTTCTATTTTGTCCCCATTGCATATAGATGCTACTGATCATTTTAAGGAAAAGTCCATTTATTCTTACACTCTCTAGTGCATTTAATAGGAATGGTGTTGAATTTTATCAAATGCTTTTTCTGCATCTATTGAGATTATCATATGGTTTTTGTTAGTTTGGTTATTGGTATAGTCAATGATGTTAATAATTTTCCTAATATTGAACCAGTCCTGCATTCTTGGCATAAATTCTATCTGGTCATAGTGTATTATCCTGGGGATGACTTTCTGTAATCTCGTTGCTAATATTTTATTTAAGATTTTTGTATCAATATTCATTAGGGAAATTGGTCTATAATTTTCTTTCTCTGTTTTCACCATACCTGATTTAGTTATCAGCACCATATAGGTGTCATAAAAGAAATTTGGTAGGACTCCTTCTTTCCCTATTTTTTTCAAATAGGTTACATGGTATTGGAATTAATTGTTCTTTAACTGTTTGGTAGAATTCATATGTAAGTCAATCTGGCCCTGGAGATTTTTTCTTAGGCAGTTGATTTAGCTTGTTTTATTTCTTTTTCCAAAATGGGAATATTTAAATAATTTATTTCCTCTTCTGTTAACCTGGACAATCTATATTTTTGTAGATATTCCTCCATTTCACTTAGATTATCAAATTTATTGGCATATAGTTGGGCAAAATAATTCCTAATTGTTGCTCTAATTTCCTCTTCATTGGTGGAAATTTCTCCCTTTTCATTTTTGAGACTAGCAATAAGATTTTTCTTTTTTCCTTTTTTTGATAAAATTAACTAAAGGTTTATCTATTTTATTTTTTTTCATAAAACTCAGTTTTATTTTTTAATTCAATAGTTTTCTTTTTTCAATTTTATTAATCTCTCTCATTTTCAGAATTTCAAATTTGATATTTAATAAAGGGTTTTTAATTTGTTCTTATTAATCTCCTCTTATTTTCAGAATTTCAAATTTGATATTTAATAAAGGGTTTTTAATTTGTTCTTTTTCTAACTTTTTTTTAGTTGTAAGCCCAATTCATTGATCTTCTCTTTTTCTATTTTATATCAGTAAGCATCTAAAGATATAGAATTTTCCCTAATAACCCCTTTGGCTCTATCCCACAAATTTTGTTATGTTGTCTCATTATTGTCATCCTCTTGGATGAAGTTGTTGATTGTGTCTATGATTTGCTGTTTCACTCATTCATTCTTTAGGATTAGATTATTTAATTTCCAATTAATTTTTGTCTATTTTCTACTGGCCTTATCTTGCATGTGATTTTTACTGCATCATGATCTGGGAAAAAATGCATTTGCTATTTCTGCCTTTTTGCATTTTGAGGTTTGTATGCCTTAATACACAGTTTTTAGATAGATTCCATGAACCATTGAGAAAAAAAAAAGGAAACTTCTTTCTTTCTCCATTCAATTTTCTCTAAGGATCTATCATATCTAACTTTTCTAATATTCTTTTTACCTTCTTAATTTGTTTCTTATTTATTTTATAGTTCAATTTATCTAGTTCTGAGAGAACAAGGTTGAGAAGTCCCACTATTATAGTTTTGCTATCTATTTCTTCTTGTTTCTCTCTTAACTTCTCCTCTAGGAATTTGGATGCTATACCAATTGGTGCATAGATGTTTAGTATTGATATTGCTTCATTATCTTTGGTACCCTTTAGTAAGATATAGTTTCCTTCCTTATCTCTTTTAATTAGATCTATTTTTGCTTTTGCTTGATCTGAGATCAGGATTGCTACCACTGCTTTTTACTTCACCTGAAGCATAATAGATTCTGCTCCAGCCCTTTACCTTCTCTCTGTATGTATTACTCCATTGTAAATGTGTTTCTTGTAAACAATATTGTGGTAGGATTCTGGCTTTTAATTCGTCTGCTATCCACTTTCATTTTATGCAAGAGTTCATCCCATTTACATTTACAGTTAAAATAATTAATTCTGTATTTCCTGCCATCTTATTCACCATGTTATGATTTTCTCTTTCCTTTCCCACTTCCCTCCTCCCCAATATTTCGCTTCTGATAACCATCTCCCTCAAACAGCCCTCCTCCTTTAGAGCCCCTCCTCCTTTTTATATCTTTTCCCTAATACTTCTGTTTTCCCTTCCATAAGTCTTTCCCTTTCTTTTCCCCTTTCCTCTCCCACTTCACTATAGTGTGAGACAAGTTTCTCTGTGAAACCAATTATGCCTGATATTCTCTCTTTTAGTCCAATTTGATGAGAATAATATTCACACAATGCTCATCTCCCTCCCCTCTTTTCCTCAATTACAATAGGATTTCTTTGTCTCATCATGAGATGTCCAAAACCAGTTTAGAGACTTAATCTACTGTTGGTTTGAGAGAAGATCTGAGGAGGTCACAGAAAGTTGTGTCTGCTCTCTGCCATCCTCTACCTATTCTTAAGATATTGTTTAAATGCAAATTTTTGTAATAATGATGGTGAGGATAAGCATGTGGATGATGATATTACCACTAACTAGGGATTAGGAGTAAGAAAAAGAACAGTAGGTGGAGCAATGAACATAATATCCTGCAGTCCCTCAAGCTATCATATGCATCCAACTTTCTTACTTCAATAGTTAATCTGGCTCTTGGCAGTCATAACAAACTATATACACTTTTAACCTTGAAATACTTTAGAAATAATTATTTATGCCTAAAAATTTGATATGCTAATTATGCATTTTTATTTAAAGTTCAATGCCTTAAAAACATAGCAGATCTAATATGTTACCAAAAAATAAGCTTAGGTACTTCAATAAATCTATGGCCTCAATAATGTGAATTTTTTTCTTGATGGTACACAACCAAGATCCTTCATGCTTTGTATAAATCATTGTTTATAAAAAAAAATGATATAATTCAAAATTCTGTTTTGTGTAATAGAAAAAACACTGCATCAGTAATCTGAAGTTTTAATTTTGGTTCTAAATGACTTAGGGCAGATCATTTAATCTCTTTCAGAATCATTTTCCTCATTTATAAAAGGGAAAAGCTTAGATTTTCTAAGCTTAACTCTCAGGATTTTGTTAAGATTTATTAGAGATAATATATATTGAAGCAATTGGAAAACTATAAATTTTATCTCAATATAAGATAATAGCATTAATCATTCAAACTGGACCTCCCTCTAATCCAAATTAGTGAAGTTGTGCTATATCTCTAAAAGTAGTATAAAACCTTTTATTCATCTCACCCTATTGCTGTGTTGAATAATGAAATCATTTTGCCTTGCAATTTAATTTATTTTTAAATTAATGAATGAATTCATAAAAAGTTAAATAGATTTCTTCATTTTATTTAACATAATTATAAGTGAACATATGTTCTAAAAGAAAATGTTACCAGAACTACACATTATACATGTAGAGACTTTTCAAATTCAAGAATTACCTTCTTTCTCTTATTAATTTCTTAACAAGAGCATTGTTTCCATCTTGACCGCAATTTCTCTATTACAACAAAATAATGTTATTAAGGTTTTCATTTCAGCACAGGATTTTAAAAACTTTATTTCAAGATATCATTACAATTTACTTTGGTGATCCTTTACTAAGAAAATGCTTGCATTATCTATTCTTCAAAATGTTAAAGTAAATCACTCAGGCATGATAAACATTATACCTGCTAAAAACAGAAATAAAATGATTTGAACAATAATAGCAAGTAATCAAATGTTAGTCAAAAATTAATGATTGATAAGTCCAAAAATGAAATGGTGCTTGAAGTCATTTAAATGAACCCACCTTCATTCTAACTCATTTTAAGCCTGGTTCAGAAGTCTTTTCCTCTTCTGTGTCTGAAATTATTTTACCTGAAAAATTCTGAAGGTTCAAAAGTGCTCAAGAATAGTGTCGAATATAGCAATTCAGAGAAAAAAATACTGAAAAAAAACTGTTCCTCTCTAACTATATGATATGAAAAAAAAAAAAGCAAGGCTTTGTAGCCCTTTGGTAGTTGTTTTTGTGTTGAAGAAAATATGTGTTCAAATAAAACTGTAGAGAAAGGAAGCAGTGTCTATGGAAAATGGACTCTTATGGAAAAGATGTAGATTTCCTTATTATTGTTAACAAAAAAAAGGCTTTCTTTTCTTCAGAAGAACCTTCTTGAAGGACCCTATTATGTGAGTATAATTGTAGAGAAAGAATGTTATGAATTGAAAGGTTTGAAAGGTTCTCTCTCACTAAAAATTTAAAAGGTATTGAATGTGGAGAGGATTTCAATTGGAAAGTCAGTCCATAATGAACATCAGAGAGTGCATTCTCTGGGGGAAAAGTCATGTGAATGTATCGAGCATGAGAAAGCTTTCACTTAGAGTTCTATCTTTATCTATTATCAGATAATTCATATTGAAGAGAAACTTTATTACCATAATATATAGGGGGGCAGTTTTTAGATGTGGCTCATCTCTTGTAGTATATAAGAGAATTCATGCTATGGAGAATTCATAAAAATGGCAGGAGAATAGGAAAGCCTTCAGCTTGAATTCCTTATTTATTTTATATCAGAGATTTCACAGGGTAAACTGACTCATTATACAAGCTTCCTCATGTCTTCATCTAAACTTTATTTTGCCCTGGCACCAACAAATTAAAATGCACAAAGAAGGCATTTAGTGTTTGAATTAAATAGTTTTTATGAATATAACAGTTGTTTTATCCAACAATGGAGAATCCATAGTGGAGAGGATATATGTGAATATAACATCACAAGGAAGATCTTCACTTGTTGGTCACTTCTCATTCAAAATCAAAGAAATTATACTAAATTCCATGTAATGATGGTTAGGAAAGGAGCATATTCTGGTCCCAAGAGAGAATCCATTGTGCTTTAGAAACTAATAACCGATTAGAATTTCTTTTAGGTCAGTCACTAAACTTTTCTGATTCAGGTATGTGCATAAAGCATCTAACTCTGCAGAAATGTTTCTTAAATTATTAAACTGATAATAATGAAAAATTCTTTTGTTTAAAACAAAACAAAAATGTCACTTTAGTTTATTTCAGATTTGGGGTGCCATTTAAAATATACAGAACCAATCCAGAAGACTATAAACTTCCTGAGGGGAGAAACTATTTTATTTTTGTTTTTGTATTCCTGACAACTGGCTATGTATGTTGTATTTTATTTTGTTTTTGCTTATTTGGACTTTTATTTTTGTTGATGTGTAGGGAACTTCTGATAAGAAAATCCTAAGCAATTGTGCCACATATTATAGTCTAAAATATTGTCATTATAAGGTCACATCACCAGTGTGTATCAAAGAAGAGATTTAAACCCATATCTTCCTGATAGTCCTTCCATGGTGTCTCCCCTACAAAGTTAAGTTCTTAATAAAAGATTGCTGGATTTGTTGAATTTTTATTTCAGGAAAGAATACTTTTTCTAAAGACACTATTCCTATGAAAGGCATTTTTTTGCAATAGTAAGTCTTGCTGATCCAAATAAGAACTTGTTGGCAAAAAAAAGGAAAAGGAAAAAAAAATTAGACGTTAGGACTATTCATTACGTATGAGCTAAAATAAACATTTGTCTTTTACTTTAAAATAAATCCTTCTGGGCAGGTGCATGATTCGCTTAAATCAATTTTGCAGCACCTAGTATAAACTTAGAGTTTTAAAACTATTCTTTGATTTTTTTCCTCATTTATCTCCAAATTAGATCTTAAGATATTACCAAAATGAAGTATGCCATTAAGAAAAATGTGATGCCAAGGGAGAGAGAAAATAAACACTATTATATGTAGCAACACCATCTCAATCCAGTCATTTTTGGCAGTTAATCATTCTTTCTAAAAGTCCATTGTTTTGATTGTTCTTGTTGCTCAGTGGTGCCTGACTCTTCTCATCCCTATAGCCTATAGCAAGCCAATTCTGTCCATGAGCTTTTTTTGGCCAGAGACACTGGAGTAATTTGTTATTTTCTTCTCCAGTGGAATAAAACAGAGTTTAAGTGACTTGTCCAAGTTCACACAAGTAGTGTCTCGGGCCAGATTTGAACTCAGCTTTTACTGAATCCAGGCCCAGCATTATTTCCACTGAGCCATCTAGTTGCCATTGAATATAAAATATGTGAAATGAAGATTTTCCAAAAAAAATAATGATGCTTAATATTCACTATGAGAAATGAATGCCTATTTTAAAAACCTGTTATAATATCAATAACACTGTTGCCCTTGGCAACTCCAGGCAAGCAGAGTCCCTGAACAAGTCTGTGCCTTAGCCCCATCATTACCCCCATGCTTTGGAGAATCTTGCTTACCATAGGCATTAAAAATTATTACTAGGTTAGAAATAAAGGATTAAGAAGAAACCCTCACAGTGCCCCAAAAACTTTCAGGCCAGACTGGATTCCACAGTATGAAAGTTAAGTGCTATTATGCTTATTTTACAGTTAAAAATGAAAAAGATTAAATGACTTCCAAAAGTAACATAGCTAGTAAGTGTCTGAAGCAAGATTTGAACTTAAGTATTTTGACTCCAAGTGCCATGTTCTCTTCACTCCATTATCTAGACTGTATATTTCAACCACTGTCCTTGGAACTCTGGAAATTGTGCATTTAGATTTGGAAACATACTGTTTTGTTCTCTCTTGCTTTAGGGAGAAGATGATAGAGACCACAAGAAGTGAGTATAATCTTTAAGGAGGCAGAAATTAGCTCAATGGAATGAGCTATTCGGGTAGCTAGATGGCACAATAATGGAGTGTTGGGCCTGGAGTCAGCAAGACTCATCTTCCTGAGTTCAAATCGCACCTCACACGTATTAGCTATGTGACCTTTAGCAAGTCACTGAACCCAGTTTGCCTCATTTCCCTCATCTGTGAAATGAACTGGTGAAGGAAAGGATAAACTTCTCCAGTATCTTTACCAAGAAAATTCCATCATAGGGTTGCAAAGATATTCAACTGAAATAACTTGACAACAAAAGGAGCTATTGAGAGTTAATTTGGCTTAATTCAGACTTTTGTCTGTGAGTGGTCACATGGATTACAATAGTAAACAAAATTAAGCAATCATTTTGGCTCTTCATAGTTCAACATTTTAAATCAAAAACCTTTTTAATAAAAAGATAACTATTGTAGGCAAATTATTCTAAATCTTCATCTTTAAATCAGCATATCTTACATGGGTTTATGAATTTTGTAAAATATTATTAATTAAACTATTTTTACGAAGATGGGCCTTGAAAAAAATGCCTACAGTCACACACACATGATAGGGGCAGGGGTAAGGGCATCACTGGACAATAAAGAATATTTATTATTTCATTTGTACATTACTTTATTTTTTCTTAGGCTGCTTTCTCTTAAATGGAGCTTAGGGTCAAGAATGATCTCATTTGGTCCATGTAGACATTCTCTATAGTAGAATCATTGACACATTGTATTTTCCTAGTTATCAATGTAGACATGACTATCTTTGATATAGATTGTGACTAATGTATGCCTTCTCATCCATGGAAGTATTATTCAAGTTCTCTCACGTGACCTACACAAAATAGCCATGTAAAACAACTAGTCCCTCTTCAACATCAAAGATTTAAAGACAACTTTAATGGTATCCCCTGAATCTTCTCTTCTACAAACTAAACATCCCCAGTTTTCCAGTTGTTTCTCATATAGCATGGCATTAAACTTCCATACTATCCTAGTTGCTCACCCTTAGATACCCTCCAGAGGATCAAAATCTAAATGGAGTGTCCAGAAATGAGCACAATATAGAGTTAGTCTGACCATGATAGGCATCACTGTTCTATTACACAATTGCAAATATAGATATTCTTCATAAAAATTTCATTAAAATAATCTCATTTGAGTATTACATAGATCATTCATGATAATTTCCCCATTCTTTTCCTCTCTTCTTTCCATGATATCTTGTTATAAGACAATCATTAAATTTTTTTCAAAATTGAGTAACCTGCCACATGCAAATAAATACTCATTGTGTTCTTTGTCTTTTCTAGCCATTATTTCCAACTTCAACTTCTCAATTACTATTTCATCTCCCTCTTGTACATCTCAGCTGACGAAAATGATTAAAAACATGTTGACAGATTTATTCCATGTTCTCTCTCTTAGCTGTCCTGCCAGTTTTATCATCTTGATATGATGATGTAGCTCAGTTGGTGCCTTCTTTAAACTTTCTGCATTCAGGTTTTTACTTTACTTCTTCCTGCTTTAAAAAGGAATTCTGTTCACAATCTTCTGCTGTTCTCGTCTTTCTTCGGTAGTGTTTTGCAAGTGAGTATATATTAAAAACCCATGTTGCCATTGGCTATTATGTCTCTCCAATGGGCAAAATAATCAAATATTTGCTTTTTAAGTCTATTTCCTGGGCTGCTTCATCTTACTTTTAAGTGGTGGCTGCTTTAGAACAATTAAGACTGCAAAAAAAAAAAAAGTTCAAACAATGATGGTTAATATCTTTGCCTTTTCTACTTTTCATTTTTTAGTTACAAACATTGAACTATCTTCATTAAATTCAATAATAAAGCAGAGTAAAATTGAATACAGATGAGTATCTAATCTCTGACATTTAGACTTTTTATGTTATAATTTTTTTTGGGGGCGGAGGCAATTGAGGTTAAGTGACTTGCCCAGGGTCACACAGCTAGGAAGTGTTAAGTGTCTGAGGCCAGATTTGAACTCAGGTTCTTCTGACTTCAGGGCTGGTACTCTATCCACTGTGCCACCTAGCTGCCCCTGTTTTACAACTTTAAACACAAAATATCTGTGTATCACTATAGAATTTTTATTCTCTGCATCTTATATAAGCAAGATGATTTTTGATGATCTTGTTACCAACATTAGAAAATTAACCAATTGAGGATAGGAAAAGAAGAGACAAGAATCCAAGGGTGAAATATCATTCTTAAAATCATGGCCATACATCCAAGAAATCTTGTTGAGCAAACATTTGGTCCAGAACTGTTTTAAATTTTATAACACAGAATAAGTTATTTTGCTGTTTAGAGTTCCTCTTAACATAGAAGGAAAATTATCCTGGCTTAAATAAATGAGGCTATCCAGTCCAAAAAATACAATGGCTAAAATAAATTTAATGATATTTATTATGTCTTGTTTTTTTTGCCTTTGACATCATGGATGAGAGAAAGAGTATTATGAAGCAGGTAAATTTGAGAAAAGACAGGGGTTTTGAGAACCAACAACATTAAGGTCAAACTTAAAAAATAAATTTCAAGAGTTATTAAGAGTAACAATTGTCTAAGAGAGGAAAAAGAAGATATTAAACCTCTATTGAACATTCCCTAAAAGAAAGGTGCAACTAGGATGATCAGGAAAAATATTGCAACCCTTTCCTATAGATTAAACTACTGAGCCTCTTCAATAGGGAAGTCTAAAAATAAAATTATTCTTATTTCTCCAGAACAATTGTTTGGCAAGGCTCTTCCTGAAAGCAAAGGAGTAGATTTAGCAACTGCCTAGGTACTTAACTGAGAAGCAAAAGACAGGGAATTTTAAAGAAGGAAATGTGAACTCTCTGTTGGAATTGTTAATAGGAAGACTTTCCTTTTCATATACACCCCAAAATGAAGCTACTTTGTAACAATTTGACATGATAAATTAGGTTAATTCTTTTTTCTTATAAGGATAATCTTTGTGACCTCAATGGGTTTATAACATTTAATGATACCAATGATGTAAGTTGTGAATAGCTTGTTTTATTTCAGGGTTGGGAAATGATATGTATTCTTTTTCCCCCTTGCCTGCAATTTCAGTCTATAACAAAACATTTTCCTTCTAAGTAAAAATGTTGAGGTTAAATGTCAAATAATGAATTTTGTGCAGTATAACCTTTCAAAAAAGGTTAATTTTTCATCATTAAAGAAAATAGTGATTTTTTTTTAACCTCTATACAGGTGTGGTTAGAGATCTGAAAACAGGAATAAGCTGAATGAAAGATAAAAGGGAAAAGATGACTAGAGGTTCATACAAGCTTGGTTGGCTGTATGGTATGACCAAAAGGAATTCATAATGTCTGTTAGTTGTTTTCAACTTGAAGATTCATAGGATAAGGGATATATCTTTGAATTCATTGATGCAGAGAACTCCCTAGTAAGAAAACTCTCTTTACTTATGCAGGTCAGCACTTTCCCTGGAACTTACAATGTCAGAATTATATCCCTAAGAGGTTAAGTGTCCCACCCAGAATCATACAACCAGTATGTGTCAGAAGCAAAATTTGATCTCAGTTCTTCTAGCTCCAAGGCAAGCTCTCTATCTATATGTCACAGTTGCTTCTCATTTTGTAGATAACAAAATACAAGTGAAATGAATATTCATTTCCTATTAGAAACCATTTTTGGAAAATGTGATTATTTTTCTCATGAAGGGGAAAGTAAATACCAAAAAAAGGTGAATGATTTGAAATCTAAGATAATTCTCCCAAAGTGTGCTCAAGGACCTTCTCTCACAATAAAATAGGTGTGGCAAGTAGAGTGAATGCTGACTTACCTATTGTTAGCTAAGAAGTTGAATTTGGAGGGAGAAAAAATATTTCCTCAGTTCAGACGGAAAACAAATGTGCAAATCAGGTCATTTTCCTTTTATCTAAAGTAATAACAGTTCTATGAAGTTGGGAAAACAAATTATAAAATCAAAAGTAAGCAGCTGCTCATTAGGTTTCCTTTATATTTGGCATAGTCTCCATCTGAGTTAGTCATTTTTCCTATTATCTAATTCATTAGTGTGAGAGAACCTGAAAACGATAATTATGGAAATAAAACACTTTTTATCTAAGACTAACATGTTACAAACCCAGATGAATATATAAACTAATCTGTCTTCTAAGTTAAATATATTAGTTTACCTATACTTTAACTACCATTAAAAGTGACTAAATATGAATTATTTTCTCTTTAAATTATTCTTAGTATATGGTACATTGTGTAAATTCATTCACTGAATATAAATAAAACTGAACATTACATGTTATAGATTATATTAATTCCCTAGAGCTCATTTTATGGGCTACATTAATTCTCTGAATGCTCTAAGTTTTATTCATTTCACTATACAATTTATAGGATCCTCAAAATATCTTTTTCTTCTGGTTTATTTGTAGCTGCAAGTATCAAAATGCATTTCTATTACTAAGTGACTTAATATCATGTCAGCAAAAAGATTATCCAATTTTTTTCATTATTCATATGACTATGCTGGGTTTTTTTAATAGATTAATCAAAATTTCAAAGCAACCTTCATAGTTCCTTTGCTTGTATATTCAGAAGGCTGTATCTTTTTGTTCTTGCTACTTTCTTCAGTACATCACCTTGAAAAGTAAGTCATTTTAGTTTGCTCTACTAATTCTAGAGTAGTGTGCCTATCAGTAATGACATTTAGGCTCTCCTATTGTCCCATCTCCACTGATTAATCTGCAGTTTTCCTTTCTTCTAGTTAATATAATTCGTCTTATTAGATTCCTGATGTCATCCCTGAAATCAAAGAAACTCTACTTGGAGATCTGTTCATATCATGGAACCATAGATTTAGAGTAACAGAGGACCAAAGCATATCCTCTAGCATGATACTCCCTATACACACACACATACACACACACACACTTCATAGATAAGAAAACTGAGAACCAAAAGATGTAAAGTGGTTTCTCCAGGTGACCCAAGGAGTAAAGATCAGACCTAGAATTGGAAACCATGTCCTCTGGCTACAAGGCCATCATTCTTTCCATGACACCACAGCTTTCCCTGGTATTCAATAGATGCTTACTGGGAGGTCTTAGTTATTCATACCACATAATTTGCTTCTACATATCTGTATGTTTTTTTTTTATTTTTCATATCTCCTAACTTTATTTGGAAAGCTTAATTTCTTTCTTAAAACAATATTCAATACAATGTCTTGAACCCAATGTCTAGAAATAATATTTCTTAAATTTTATATCCTTTCATCCCCACTATCTTCCATGGTTTATTCTGGATTTTGTCTTGGTGTTTTGATTTGGTTGTTTGTCTTGGTTTTACATTGCTAGAGAATGCTTTCTGTTATTTGGTACCTGTGGCATTGCTCAAAGTAGATATTAGTTTAGAATTAAGCACTTTGTCTTCTCATTCTTTTGTACTCTAGCATAATCTGTGGTATACAAGAAGCATTTAATAAGCACTTACAGAATAGTTTCCAGTAGAAAACTTTAAGAAATTATTGATTAGATGAAAGTTTTATTTTGAATGTGCCTTAATAATGCCACATCCCTCAACATAAAACATGTTGTCACAATTGTTTACCTCAGTCAAATTCATCAAAATTTATTAAATACTTATTTTGTTTAGAGAGAACACTCTGCAAGGCACAGAGAAACATTTTAATATATCAGTGGATATATCATCATTTTGATGATTTTTCACATCAGCGTAAATCACAACCATTCCATACCTTTTT
Organism: Myrmecobius fasciatus; assembly: GCA_023553655.1. Classification (NCBI taxonomy): domain Eukaryota; kingdom Metazoa; phylum Chordata; class Mammalia; order Dasyuromorphia; family Myrmecobiidae; genus Myrmecobius; species Myrmecobius fasciatus. The sequence goes on along the minus strand of JAJPUD010004730.1, from coordinate 34,050 downwards.
ATCCTCTGTGATACTAATCCAAATTCTTTAAATTCTCTTATACCTGCTTCAAAGAATATCTGTCTAATAAGCAGAGGACTTACTCAAAGTCTCTATCTTTTTTTTGTTTTTAACATTTCATAACTACCAATGGAGCATTCAATCCCTTGCTCTTTGTATATGACCAGACCACCTCCTTTTCAACACTTACATTTACAAAAAGAAATGACCTTGTGCATAGCTATTCATTGGAAAATATGCTACAGTTTACTTATGCCTGCCATGAACCTCTCAACCCTCTACAACTTTGATTCTTTTGTGATTGTATTTCCAATATATGATACCATAGAGCTTTATCCAGAGAACAATGATGTTCAAAAGAAGTTTAAAATTTAATAAACCATTGTCCTTGTCCACATGAAGCTATAAATCAGATACGGCTCAGTAATCAGGGAACAGATGAGACTCAGACATTCAATTTTCACATACCTGCATCAGGTTCAATCAATGTATTGGACTGTGTCACTACTGAGTGAATAAGGAAGAGTAATATGAAACTATGATATGATGAAGTTGCTGAATCCAACTTAAAGGGGGTTGTGGGGTGGAAAAAGGACTATTGACTAGCCTGAAAAACATTTAGAGTTCAAATGCACTATTATTGTTCTTGTCCTTTGTTCTCAAAGAGGCCCAATGACATCAGGAGAATGATGTTTTGATTTGCAAGTAAACTGGCCTTAGGTGAGGCTGAACTGTGCAAAGTCATCAATTTAACTTTCACTCTTGCCATCACCATCATGGCAAGAAATAGATCAGAACAACTGGCAATGGCTCACGGTGCAGTGGAAGACCTTGACCTTCTTAAAGTAGGTCTTTCCCTGGCCTCTGTTTGTCTGAGGCAATATCCATCCATTAATTAAAATCTAGGTAAGAATGGAGGCAAAAGATGGCCTAATTTGTCTTTGCAAAAAATTAGTCAGGGAGGGAAACCTTCCTAAGTTTCTGGCAAGGACTAAAACAATTACTATTTACAGTTACTCTGAGCCTGAATGTACTAATATAATGCATGGTTTACAACCACAGATACTACACTTAAAGAAGCAATTCTGCATTGGTAAAGGCATATGTATTTATGAAATACTTCAAATGCTGAATTAAGTTGTCTAAGTTACTGTCGCCTGAAAAATCTTTTAATGTCCTTGGAGTAAAATTGTCCATTAGAATTTACCTGAGGGCAACATTCATGAAATAATTGGGTTAAATGTGTATTTGATCTGTGCATCATCTGTGCACACCAAAGAGACTGGGAAATTAGATGAAAACATTTTTCAAATTAAATTGATATTGTAACCTTTCAGAAGGTTGGAATTTTTGTGCATTGCTTCTCACCTACCCACTGTTATACATTCCCTACAAACAGAAAATCTGAGGGATATGACACAATAAAGAGAGAAGAGAAGTTTGGAAACAAAGAAGATGATAACATAGGAGACCTGAAATTTTTACTATGGTCTCATGCTGAGAGGAAGTACTATAAAGTGTTTTTGTTGTTTTGTTTTTGACAAATTTGTTTGTGTGTAATATCTTCGGAGAAGAAAATCCAATGAGGAAAGTCTACTAATGGAGATCAGCACCAACCCCAAATCATAAATTTATAGAGATTTGACTGAGATAACTGAAGCTAAGTGACTTGCCAGTATCTATCAAGGGCAGGACCTGAAGTCAGGATTTACTGACTGGGAGACCAATATTCAGCATCATCAACAACAAAAATAGTAGCATTTATATGATTTTTACAAAATACTTTACATATGTTATTTCCACTGATCCTCAAATTGACATTGTAATACACTATTATCATCTCCCCTTTTACAGAGAAGAAAACTGAGACAGAGAGAGCAAGTGACTTGCCGAAGGACATTTTGGTATTGTGTCTGGTAGAATTCACTCCAAGTCCAATATTTTGTCCTTTATACTAAATAGTTGTTCCATACTTATCTTTTATTAGGCCATACTTCCTTTCATTGAAGACTACCACCACTCCCCCAAAATAGGGTTCCTTCCTAGAAAAACTAGGGAAAGGAGGTATATGAGGTTCCCTTTCAAATCTTAAATCAATGGTTCTTGGTAGGCTTAGATATCAATAATCCAGCTCCCTATGAGAAGTGTTGTGAACATATTAGTAGCTCCAGTGGCTTCTCTTTGATCCAGTTTCTCTCTCCATTTCTGTGAGACCCTTGGATTTGTTTAGAAGTGTCACTTTGATTAGAAAGCCATTCTTTCTTAAATTCACCTGTTAGCTGGTATATGTAGCTCTGCTTAGTCTACTCATTTACAGTCACTCACACATTCCCAGCTGTTCAATCCACACCCAAATAGAATATACAAACAAAGCTTTTCAAACCATTCAGCAACTAGCTTTAAAAACACTCAGTTCACCATACAAGCACTTTGTTCTCAGCTACTCAAAGGGCATAGAACATATGCTTGCCATTGTAAACTCTTGGGGATAGCTAAGAAAAAAAAAGGTTATTGGCTCTTTTCCTATTGGCAACCAGTTAAGCAAACTTTTTAATAGTTTTCTTCAGTGTTTTTAACTCTATTTCTAACTCCCACTCTGAAAAAGATCCTTTTTGTTAAGATTGGTACATTTTCATTCATTCAGTTGCTGCCTTGCATAAGATGCTTTTATACTATTTTATTTTCTCCTTAGACTTTCTCTTAAACACATTTGACTCCTTAACACCTTAGTAATAAGCAGTTAGTCAACAAGCTGGGCTAAATGTGGTTTAAAACAGTAATACATACATATATGTGTATACATATGCATATAAATGTATATATACAGAGATATGTGTAAATATACACACAAATATATACATATGTGTATGTATACATATATACAAATATATGCATATATATTTTATATCAATTATAGAAATTTAAGATTTTTGTGTTTTCAATTCATACCAAAGTGATGATTTTTTTTCCTCTGTTACTTCGGACTTGCAGGATGATCTCAATTTCTGATATTCTCTTTTCTTTATTCCTTTGATTCAAAAAATTGGAAGGAGATATTGTAATTAATTGTTTAAATTGCTGACATTTGTGTGTCCTGTTCTATCTTGTAATTTTCTTCTCCATTGTTTTACCTTACTTACATGAGTCGACAACTCAAAAGATTTCCCCAAATCTATACTGTGTAATATTGGGCAAATCTACCCGACTTCTGGTTTCCACACTTTTACTCAGTTTAGGTTTGTTGCATCTTTCATTAAAGTTTCCAAAGCTTAGTAATTTCATCAGATTGAAGTTTTGAACAAATCTGGGCCAAATTTCAAATCTGATTTATTATTTCAGGCAGAAACCATGTAAAACTTGGCAGTATGAGATGAGTGTTGAGTTTGTTTTCTGGTTCATTTATACCTGAAACTCAAGGAAAATCTCAAGGGATAAGAACCCACAGGAACTGAAGCAAAAATATCTATAAATAATTTAAAGATAAAAATATCTTCTGACCTTTCACTAAGATTCCTTTTTATATATTATCACTTATAACTTGACTGCCCCAATCAATTGTCTTTCTTAGGTCAAGATGACAAACAGCAAATGCAAGGACTTGAAGTTTTGTTGCAATTATTTCTATATGTCTAATAATTTTAGTAAGTGCCCAAAGCACTGATTTTTGCAATCATTAAGCACATTCTTTAGCAACATTAGATTCTATACTTATGTTGTAGCTCTGTAATGAAAAACTTACCAAATCTTAGAGGGAAAAATACTTAATAGGAAATATTGCATATGCACTAATTGTAAAAGACATTCTGATATAAAATGAAATTTTCAACATTGGATGAGTACTCATTTGCTTAAGTTTATGACTTTAGGACATAGAAAGATTATGAAAGAAGGATTCCTCTTCACAAGGCAAATGAAAATGATACTCCAAGAAACTCAAGATATATTCAAAAGCTAATATGTTAAGCAAGATGTGAAAATGTAGACTTTAACAAATAAAGGAAAACCACAAATTCAAATAATAGCTAGCTAGAATTTTTATAGTGTTTTAAGGCTCACAAAGTTAATAGCACTATGATAAGTACCATAATTTCCCCCGTTTTACAGATGATGAGAGGTTAATTGATTTGTCCAATGTCAAAGAGCTAGTAAATGTTAGAAACAGAATTCAAACTCAGGTCTTCCTGACTCCAAGTCTCAATCTCTATTCACTGAACAACCTAATTATCTCTTATTTTTTTCAAGATATTTGGGAAAGCTTAAAAAACTTTTATTAAAAACAAATTCAAGAAAACTGCAATTCATCTAGATAAATATTGAATTTATGATGAAAGTAGAATTAAAGTATGCATTCCTAAAATCCAATTTGTTCTTTTGGTTACCCAAAAATGAACCTTCATTAAAACACACCTGGAAAGTAGATAATTACATATTGAAATTATATATTGTTGAATGATAAAATTTCAAGCTGTATACTATGGTTAATATCCAAGAAAGACTATTACATACAGAAAAATATTCCTAATATTAGGTTAGATGAACAAATATAATGATTCTAATCCTAGTCAAGTAATATGCAAAAAACCCAAATTTTTTTGATGATAATAATCAAAAACTTTTCATTTCCAGAAAGTTTTTTTTGCAACCAAAGGAAATACCAAATCTAAACATATCTTGCAGATTCTGATTTGAAACTATTCATCTGATCATTTTCTTCAAAAACATGGGACTTGACTAAGAAGACCCAGCTCTTAGTTGGAGTCAAATTAATTTTGTAATCCAAGAATCATAAAATATATGCAGTTCTCGGGGTAGAAGTGAATGATGTTTGTGGAAGGAAGAGAAACCTAAAGCAGAATTGTAATTAAAATGGCATCCTCTATGTCAAAGAGTTGCACATTTCATAACTGTTGGAAATATTTCCATATATCTTCTCTATCTATAAATGACCAGAGGTTTTCTAATGAATTTTACCAGAATGCATTTGTGTTGATTTCACAAAAGGTAAAGGAATAATTCCTTGTGTCTTCTTAGAATTCAGTATTTAGACTTATACCAATACATATCAAGAATGAACATCAAATTCAAAGAGACTTTTAAAAAAAACTTTTTTAAATCTTTTTAAAGACTTTTTTTTTTGAAAGAAATTTTTCTTGAATTCAATAGCAGCTTGAAGTGAGGAGGTAAGATAGTTGAAAAGAATAAGCACTATCTCTAATGCAAAGAGTAGTTCTGATAATCATCTGGGAGAGTTAAGCATGATCTAAAGATCAGCAGGGGTCCCATATTGGTCTTATTCTTGGAATCACAGGTTAGAATGGTAATTAAAAATTCTGTAAATTATAATAAAAGTGAATGTGTAGAATTAAAGTTGTCAGGGTAGAGATAGAGAGAATGTTTTGATTAGAGCTAGGAAGAATTGGGAATACCTGCCTAGTAGGGAAGCTTGTCTGCCTGGGGAGAACTTAATTATAGGGAGTAAAGGGGAAAATAACAGAATCATGAAAACAGGGGGTTGGGGGAACAGGTTGCTGTTGCTTAACAAGAATGTTTTTCTTGATAAATCCTTGCCCTAGTAATACCCGTCTTAAGGTAACCACTCCAATGTTGTTGCTGTTGTTTTTTCCTTTTGTTTTCTAAGATTTCTGCTTATCCTAACAATTGTGGAATTCAAAAGATATACATAATTACCCTGAAGATTATATCTTGGTCATAGGTTTATAAATAGTATTATGTCACGAATCCCTTTTGAAGTCTTCTGAAGCTAAATATTACAAGGGTTTGTTGACTGTATGCATAATTGAAAAAAAAGTGCTCAGCTAGAAATTAGTTAAAATAGAGGTGCAATTTATTATCTGTTTAACTTCATCAACTCCCTGAAATCGTCACTAAAACCCTTAAGTTTGTAGACCCCAGGTTAAAAATCTAACTGTGGCATTATATTCCTAAATTACATACATTGAACTTAGACCTTTTTGTCAAATAAATATTCTTTGATTCTCTTGTTAAACATATCTATCTATATCTATAGATATATACACATATTTACATGTGTATATATACATATATAAATTGTACTACATTGACTATAGATATGATTTCATCAACATATGTACTCATTTCTTTGGGCACTGTTGCAAACTCTCTATAATGTATAAGTTGCTGTGGCTGAACAATTCAACAATTAATAATCAGTCCTCATGTAATGAGCCTGTTCCAACTTGCTGAGCAGATACACAGTCCAATACCAGTTTATATTTAAAGACTCTGAACTTAATTGGGACCTGCATGAGAGTTACATAAAAGTCAAGGTAGGGGAGAAATGATGATAAAGTTTTCCCTACTTAAAAGTATAACTTCCTATTCCATCTCCATCTCCCTCTCATATTTGATTTTTCTGGTGTTACTATATCTGAGAATCTTTCACTTCCTGTACCCTTTCACCACTTCCTTCAACATTCTATATCATCCAAATATAATGATTTTCAAAATTTTCTTTGATTGACTTAGCATTATTTAATACCAGATCCATTTATACTTTGCCTTCACTATTGCCACCCTCCTTCATATACTCATTTGGATCTTCTCTGTGAATGAAACTGTCACTTAAGAATAACTCTCTTATGTATTGTTGTTTCTAATTATAAAACAAAAAGAGGAGTTGTGAGCTATTTCATGTGGCTGTGCACTCCATGGGGAGAGGGGGGACCTAGTAATCTTTGTTACAAAGATTTCTACCAGAGAATATTGTACCATCAACGTTGTTTTGATGAAAGAAAAAAGTCTGTAATGGAAACAATCAAGTTCTTATCATCTTATTATTATTTTGATTAGTTGCAATTTTAATAAACGTGTTTAGCTGCTTTTTTCCCTCAACAGTGACCTTTTAAATGTTTTAAAGCTTATTAGGGGAAAAACAACTTGAAAACATGTGAAATTATTTTGTAATTTCTAGGCACAAATTCTCTACTTTTTTAATGGAGCATAGGGGATACAGAAACTTGGATAGAGTTTAACCTACAGAAAATTAAAAGACTAACAACATATGCCATAAGATAGATTTAGTATGAAATTACAAACACCTAAGGGAAAGTATCTAAAGAATTGACTTACCTTTATGGTGTGAATTGTTAAAATGAAAAAACTAGAACTTACAAATTTTGTCCTTAACAGGCCAAGCTTATCATCATTTAAATTCTTCAAACTAAACATTCCAATACAAACTATACTACAAAAATTATTCACCCAGAATAATAACATGACTAAACTAAAATCATCTGAGAATAGAAATATCCAACTAGAAAATAGATACTAAGTACCTACAGTGAATTGTGGTGGGCAGTGACATCTAAAATTTGGTGTCTACCCTCAAGGAACAAAGATTCCATCAATACTAGTTAATTTAGCAGTAGAATCCACTTGTCTGAAAGAATAATAGGTGGGACAGCTAGTTGGCGCAGTGGATAGAGCACCAGCCTTGAAGTCAGGAGGACATGAGTTCAAATATGATCTCAGACACTTAACATTCCCTAACTGTATGACCCTGGACAAGTCACTTAACCTCAATTGCCTCAGCAAAAAGAAAAAAAAAAGAAAAGAATAATAGGTACAGGAAAGGTAGCAAATATGTTTCGAGCAACAATTGAATAGAAGTTTTCCAAAACACAGGAAATTAAGGTCAATTGAGTCCATTAGTAGCTGTCTATAGGCAGGCCCATTGATTAGAATGTCAAAAGGGCCTAGTCCTATGTAACAGAGATTCAAGCAGGCAAACCCAGCATCAGGCTTGTAATACTTAGAATGGAAACCGACTCACAATTACAGTTTTTCTTCTAACTCAAAATTCAGTGACTTTTATTCAGGCAAAAGCTTTTTAAAATGTTTATGCAATCAAACTTACCTATTTTTTTATGATCTCACTTACCTTTGGTTAAAAATTCCCTTTTACACAGTAACAGCAATATTGTAGCAATAATCAACTATAAAAGACTTATTGACTGATTAATACAAATGAACCATTATAGTTTCAAAGGTCTCGTGATGAAAAATACTATTAACCTTTAGATAGAGAACTAATGGCCTCAGATTACAACTCTTACATTTTTTTCATGTTGATTTTTGGGGATAAGATGAAATGGTTAATTTGTAGAAATTTGTTTTGCATAACTTCTTATTTGTAATGGGTTTTTACTTCTAATCTTTATAATGGATAAAGGAAGAGTTGGGGGTAGTGAGAGAATATGGAAGTAAAAAATTTTTTTAAATTGAATGAAAAAAATTAAAATAAAAAAGCAAAAAAAGTTACCCATAGTAAGCTACAATTTAATATGTAAGCTGTTTACTATATATGTGTAAAAATATACATGTGCAAATATATATTAATACTTGTTACCTTCATAATGAAAATATATTTTTAAGGAAAAAACTTCCCTCCTTACTAAACTTGTAAGAACTGTCTCTTGTAATTTAATGATATGTTCTTTTATATTCAGGCCATAAATCCATTTAATTTATTGTGGTTTATGGTACAAATTTCTAGTGAAACTCAGTTTTGTCAAATGCCTTTCCATATTTCTTGTTGAAAGGGAGTGTATCCCTCTCCCCATATGATTCATTTTTGGATTTTTCACCTGGGCTACTGATTTTGATTAATTTCTTATTTATCTAGTCTCATCCACTGATCTGCTAAATTTTTTTGGTAATTACTATAATATAGTGTAATTTGAACTCTTTAAATAATGTATTCCCCACATTTATACATTTTCTCATCCTTCCTATTGTGATTATTAACCTTCAGTATTCCAAATTAAATATTTCTTTCTTTGTTCTCTAAATCTGTATGGTATAACATTGTAATTTTATTATTGTGGCATTTAATTTGTTACTTTCAGTAGTGTGTGATTTTCATTATATTTGCACAATTCAATCAGAAATAGATATTTTTCTACTGCTACTGTACATTTAAAGAAAAACTACAACTACCTGGAACATATATAGAGACGAACAATTGTCCCCTTCTCTCCACACAAACAGCCACCAATCTAGTTTAGGTCCTCCAATCCAATTCAATAAGCATTTATTAATCACTGTGCAAATACTGAAGATACAAATAAGGAAAAAAAAAAAACTCTAGGCCTCAAGGAATTTACAATCAAATGAAGGAAAGAATACACACAAAAAAGCTGAAAGAGGGTAAGGACACCAGAAGATAGCCAATATAGGGGTCATATTCATGGAATTGAAACCAATAGCTGAAGGAAAAGGAAATTAGCTGAAAAGGACTGAGCATTCTATAATAGAACCCTTGGGAAGAGTTTATTACTCTATCTTGCAGCCTTTCCCTTCAGTCAGAGGTAAGAAGCAACTGAGGTGCTAAGAAGGTATTGAGTGTCAAAGCTGAAGCAATCTCCGTAAGGATGAGATTTCAGGTAATGAGTTTATCCTGGGGAGGCATAATGTTCATGGAGTCAGAACCAATCAGAGCAGTTGAGGGTCCTCACTACTTCTTACCTTAACTATTTCAATATCCTCCTAATTGGTCTCTACTTCCAATTTCTCCCCTCTCTATCATCCACATAACTTCCAAAATAACCTTCCCAAAGGCATATCTTTACCATACTGTTTTCCTGATCAAAAGCTTTCAATAGTTCTATGGTTCCTTGAACATTCCATTTAGGTATTATATGATCACAAGTACAAATTCTTAAAAGTTCTCTCTATCTTGGGATATAATTAATCTTGCATAGATATATAGACTCACTGAAAAGAGTCTCCCATATTATAACATCACTTGTCCTTTAATTAATTTCCTTCAACCATTTTTATTTTCAGTTCAGAAATTACTCTTGGGGAAAATATAGTCAAAATAGATTCTACTTTACCTCTGTTACTGATAATATTTTCCTCATGAAATGGGATTTATCCTTCCATTGTCCATTTCTTTGCCCCAAGTATAACCTTAAAAGACTTTTTTTAGCATTTCCTCATATATTCAAGCCACAGTTTATCATTTGCTTTAGGTTTATCTACACTATTCTTTCAGCTCTTGGTTATTTCTTTGCATTGGCTCTCTCCTATCTTCTGTACATATCTCTGAATTATTTGGAGAATTCCCTGTGGAGCTATACTGGATGCATTTGAAGCTTCCTTTATTTCTTCTTTATTTTTTATAAGGACAGCTCATAACTCAGGCTGTCATTAGAATGTAAGCTCCAAGAGAATGATGATTATTCCATTATTTGTACTTACACTGCCCATACTTAGATTAATTCTTGTTAATTTCTTGTTTCTTGCACTTTGTCTTCACCAACTGGTTCTTCCTCAATCCATAGAATTAAATATAGAAGAATTGTTTACTTCTTTGCTTCTCCCACCTTCTGGGAAGTGAAATTATCCAAAAAGACAAGCCAAGAATTTATCAAATAACTTTTTTTAAAATAATTTATGAAACTTCCAACAGATATTCAGATAATTAAAGTGTCCTAAATTCATAGTCACACAAATGGAGAGGTATAGAGAATACAAGATCCCAATGCATTTGTTGATTACCAAAAAATTACTAGTTAGGACAAATGAAATCTTAAAAGCTATCTTCTAAAATATTTCAAAAACAACAAAAATTGCTTGAAAGAGGTAACCACAGAATACCATTCAGTGATCTCCTATCAATATTGTAAAGCATTAAAGTGATCAAAGTATTATTAGTTTTCATATTTTTGAATATTACTCTACTTCTCACAATCCAATATGAAAGTAAAAGATCTCAACAGTACAAAAGAACAACTTCGATAAAAGCATATTCAGCAAAAAGCCAAGATAGAATAGCTTTGGGCTAGGGAAAATATGAATCTCTGAATCTTATTTTTGAACTCATGCCCAATAAACTGTGTTGGCAACTTTTCCTTTCTAATATTTCCTTTAAAATCCCAGTGTACTGGTCAAAATTAGGTCAGATTATGGAACGTCCATGCAATGTAGAGACCTTCTGGCTTTTGATCTGGATGCCTCAGATAGCAAGGTTTGAAAAAAAATGCATGTGTACCTGGCTTAAATTAAAACTCTCAAATGAGATTTTATACTTCCGAAAACATTAAATTAAGAACCTGATTTACTTAGTGGGTAATCAAACCTCCACTGTGTTACTCCTGGGACTAAGGGAGCAAAAATGGCAAACCAGGCTTGTGACTAACAGCCACAATTCAAAATATTTTGTTACATAAAAGATTCAGGCATTGGCATAGTTACCATAAGTTTTAGTACCTAAACTTGGGGTTTTGCATGAATATTTGATTCTGTCTTAATCTGGAAGGAAGGAAACTACAGAACTATTGAATAAATACCCACTCACTAGCTAGAGTGCTGAAAGAATCAGATGACTCTATAGTCTTTGCTATAGTCTTGGCCAAAACAAGCACATCAGCTTCACTAATGACATAAATTCAGTTGTATTTTTCTATATAATTCACTCCTGTTTTATCAATAATTTAATTTTCCTTTCAAATATGTCATGTTAAAGATTTTCTACATTGTAAATGTAATATTTATTTTCCTGTCCCACTACTGCCTGAAGGCAAGGTATGTTACATTTCAGTCCTCCTCCAAAATGCTCTAATACGCTTTAAGTATATTGGGAGTATTTACACTCTGTCAAATGGCTCTAACCAATAGAATTACTCTAAGTAGAGAAAAATCTGTTGTACTCCAAATCCACATAATCATTTAGCAATCAAATTATTGATTATTTATCTCAAATAGAATATTTATCTCAAAAGTATAATCACAAAAATGCCAATCTATTCCCCAATATGTGAGACCTAATCCTCTTCTCTTTTGCATCATCTCAGTGGGATTTTTTTGGGGGGGAACAAGATTAGGTTTATTTCTTAGCTCAATTCCAATAGAAAATAGTTCAATCTTATTTTTCAGACTTGAGTACCATGCGATCTGTTTTTCCAGGCTTCTCTGTCAGGGTCATTGTGTCAAGAATCCTGACTTCAAGGTCACCATGACATGAACTCCTAGATCCAGTGAAGTTCACCTTGAAAATAGGCATAAGGAAAGAAGGAAAGAAGGAAGGAAGGAAGGAAGGAAGGAAGGAAGGGAGGAAGGAAGGAAGGAAGGAAGGAAGGAAGGAAGGAAGGAAGGAAGGAAGGAAGGAAGGAAGGAAGGAAGGGAGGGGGAAAAAAGGAGGGAGAGGGAGGGAGAATTCTCTCACTCCTAATTCAGTTCATGGCACTTGTTCTGTGAGTAAACTGTGTGTGATCATTGTCAAGATTCTGTAGGAAAGAGAATTATTTTCCCAAGTTTGTATTTTTAGATACAATCAATAGAAGGGGGATGCAGAGAAACAGGCTATTATGTTAAGTGATCTAGCATGCACAAAACTAGCCCTACTACACAATGTAACATTTATTTGTATTTAATGATCTTTACTTTCAAGGATCCAAGTTGATGTTTCATTTGAAAGATATTACTTCATTAAGAGAAGTGTACTTCCTAAAATATTCTTCCAGAAAAGCCTTTATTTTCATAAGTGTAATATATCTTCCACAACAATACCAAAGAATAAAATATTGTCACTTAGAAGATATGTGCAATATATGCATATCAATGAATTAAGAATCTAAAGTAAGCTACCCAGAGTACCAGAGGTCCTAATTATTTGTCATACTTTTTGTAATATCACTAAACAGTAGGACTAAAGGAGGTATATATTTAAAATATCTCTATTTTTTCTCTAAAATCACTGTCACTTTCCTGGCTTCACGGGCATAATGATTGGGATCCTATTACTGCCCTACCATATAAGAAAGACCTGTTCTTTGACTCTAGACCTTGTTAATCTTGATTAACTTCTGGAGAATTTCATTTCCTCCCAGCAGCCAATTCAGGAGACTTTTGAACAACTGAATAAATTCTAATTATTTTCTGATGACTAAATACCCTTTAAAAACACTATAACTCCTGACATTTTTTTTGGCTCCTGAGTCTTTTTCATTCCTTTCATCCATTGATCTGCTATACCCTTTTTACTATTGCCAGTTTGAAATGGATTCCTTTATCTAGCATCTATATACTTCTTTCCCTTCTTCCTATCTATTACAAACTCCCAAAACCAAAGGAATTTTTCCTAAGCTTTATCTACAAATATAAAGAAAAAATGCAGATTCATATTTAACATTGTGATGGCAAAATTAAGAAAATTACATAGCCCTAGAATGGATAATATTTCCTAAGTGGAAAAAAGCATTGCTTTTCCTTCATCATCATCTCTGGCCTGAATACCTAACACCATAGTATCTAGCTTCCTGGCATCAGAAAAGAATAACATTCATATTACCCATTGCTTTGGTAGTGGCCTTCCTGAGTACTACTGGCTCAAACACATTGTTCCATCCTATTATTTCATTTTTACTTTTAGCCCATCAGGAAGTTTTCTGAATGCTAGGAAGGTTTTAGAGTATTCCACCTACATTCCTCCTTAATCACTTATTTTCCAACTTCCCTCCCTACCATGACCCAGGGGAAGACAAGGAAATACAGAGAGATACAGTGTTCTTGTCACCTTAAAAATAGAATACAACACAGCTCTGAAAGTACTGAGAGACAAGCCCATCCATCATAGCATAGCTGGAGCTCGGTAGCAGCTGTCCACTTTTCTGCTCATTCTACCCTCAGCCTAAGGAAAGAAGAAAGCAACTATGGTGATCTTTGAAGAATCTGAGCCATTTCCTAAATAGGAAAATGTGAGTGGGAAGAATTAGGCAGATTGTCAAATAATAACTCGGTAAATAACTGGATCATTTTTCTTCCTTTCTGAGAATATTAGTTCCTAATAGACTAGTACCATATCTTGATACAATTTACAAAGTATCTAGAAACATTTTATTTGAAACATCCAAGCATATTTCTACTACTCCAAATACTAATAATCAAAGAATAGTATTTCTAATGGAAAATGATCAAAAGACAATTTGTGTTCTATATAAAACAATTTGTAAATATTCAGAAAATCGAAACTTGGGGAAATTAATTAAATTCAATTGAATAACATCATTACTTCGTCTTTTCTCTTAACCTCATTCTCACAAAAATAAAGCAAAAAACAAAATATAGTCCTTAAACAAAAATTCAGTAAAGGTATTTTAGTAAAATATTTCTAAAGCATAGTTTTCAAATTATTCTTAATAAAGAGTTAAATTCTTGAAATTACATTCTATCATTCCCAATAATCCAATGGTCATTTTCACCACCAAACGACAATATACTCTCCTGAACACAGAGGAGAAAAAGCTTCTTTCCAACTCTTAACCAGTAATTGCCAATATGGGCTAGATTTTGGATGAACAAGAGAGGAACTATTTTTTACTCTCTTCTTTGTGTCCCTTTCATTAAAACATAATGCTGCCAAGTGTAGGGAAAAAAAGAATATCTGAGGATATTACACTCACACATGTGTGTGTACATATAAATTAACCTTTTAAACATAATTATTTTGAATTACTAACTTTAATAGTGTCTAAGTGAGACATACTTACCAAATTAGGATTTTTTTTCCTTTTCCTCAGTAAGCACATATTTTAACCTTTTCATTTATTTTTGAATAATCTACTTTATGGCAAGAAAAGCCAGGTGGCAGGGAGACTAAAAGGATCCTAGAGTCAAAAAGACTTGAGTTCAGACTGGCCTCAGGTACTAGCTGTATGACTCTGAGCAAGTCACTTAACCCCGTTTGCATCAGTTTCCTCATCTATAAAATTAGTGAAAAAAGAAAATGCTCAATCACATCAATATATTTGCCAAGAAAACCCCAAATAGAGTCATGAACAGTCTAACACTACTGAAAATATCTGAACAACAACTTTAAGGCAATCATATCCCTATCTTTTTTTTTTTCTCTTCACCTTTAAGCCACATTTAATTCTTTCCCTTCCTGTTTTACCCCTTTTCTATTTTTTGGAAAGTTTTTTTTTTTAGTTTCATTTTTTTTCTTCCAAATTTTTAGTTATTTAATTTTCTCTCTTTTCCCCTTTTAGTTGAGTAGCCAAGAAAATCTCCCTTGCTCTCTTTTTTTTCAAGTTGTTTTCATTATTATTATTATTATTATTATTATTATTATTATTATTATTATTAT
>JAJPUD010004730.1:0-18910 GCA_023553655.1 Myrmecobius fasciatus | reverse complement strand
TATTATTATTATTATTATTATTATTATTATTATTATTATTATTATTAGTTTTTTAATGTAATTTTTCTGAAGCTTTTTCTTGAAAGGATTTTTTTTCATTATTTTCTTCATTAGTTATCTTCCCTTTCTCTCTATTATAGACTTTTATTCTTTGGTCCATGACCCTTATATTTATTAAATTTTACCTTAGTGTTTGTATTCCTCAAAGAATAAATGTCTTTAAAACACCTCCTCTGAGTTTACTCTCCTAAACGGTTTCTATCTTATTACCTTTTGCATCTTGTCCCTTGCCATGCCTTTTCTGTTGTGACACACTCTTAAAATTTTTAATTTCTACCATTATTATTAACTTTTGCACTCCCTATGGTAATGTCTAAATTGTTAAGCATTTGACTTGAAATCTCTCTAGATATATATTTTCACACATTTCTTGGTATCATTTGCCCCCAGGAACACTGATTCCTAAAATTTTCTCCTAAGGCAAGATGAATGGTCTCTAGTTTACACCTTTTGAATGGTCTCTTTATAGAATATTTCTTTCCCCCAGGAATCACATACTGTTGGTATCCCTCCCACTTCTAAGCACAATTTTCCCTAGTCTTTCCCTCTATTTTCAATCCCTTTCTTTGCATCCTTCTCCATTTTCTTGTAAACTTTCTTCCAGGAAGACCACAGTTCTTTTCTCCCCCTTGCTAATCTTTGATTTGTTTAAGCTATCATAATTTTCCCCTTTATCTTATTCTTTCTTTGCCTTCTTTCATGTACTCTTCTGCTCTTAGCAAAGATAATTGGTTTGCTTGTAGGAGTCTTGTGAGTTTTAGTCCAAGTTTCAGGTTATTTCTTTACCATCACTTCTATTTGATTTCTGCTTGCATTCTTTGTCACCCGTATATGTTTTTTTTAATCTATTAATGATTTCTTTGCTGTAATTTTTTGTTCTTTTTAATTATTTATTTATTTTTCTTGTATTTATATTGTCTGGTGTATTTAAGAAACATCATTATGGTCTAATTTTCATATACATATCTTTTTCCTTGAACATCCATCTTTTTTTCCATTAATGATTAAATTCAGGTTTTCAGGATGTGTAACCTTGGTTTGTGTTTCAAGCAACTTTTCTCATTAGAACACATTATTCCATCCCTCTTGTGGTTCCTGGTAGATGTAGTCTTAAGCTATTGAATTTTATTTCCTTTATATGTAAAGATCATTTTCCTAATAGATTACAGAATATTTTGTTTATCATTATATTACATATAATAATATAAATTATAAACAATTTATAAATCATTGTTTATAAGATTAAAATTCTTAATTTTAATCACTATGTGTCCTAGAGTTTGCAGCATGATTTATTGTTGTTGTTTCCTGGAAACAATATGTAAATCCTTTTGATTTGTATTTTGTATTCTAGATTCGGAGATTCTAGGATGTTATCTTATATTATTTCTTACATTATAATCTTCAAGATTTTTTTTTCTGCTTCTGTTTCAAGAAACTAATAGTCCTTATATTGTCTTTATGCATCTTATTTTAAAATTCAATATATTTTATTCTTATGAAGATCATGATTTCTTTCAAAGTTATTGCTTTTTAATTTTTTTCCAGATTGTCTTTCATGTCCGGATATTTACATTCCTAATAATGCATTTTCATAATGTTTCTTTGGTGAGAATTGTACTATGAATTCAAGTTTTGTATTTTGACTATTATTTATTATTTAGTTCATAAATTCTTTTTTTTTTCAATTTCTATTTCTTTTTTAAGCAATTTAGGAATATCCTGTTATGGTTCAATATTCTCTTGAGAATTCATAGGGTTTTCTGCTTCATCAAGTGTTGATTCATTTTCCTTTGTATTGCAATTTTATTCATATGTATCTAGACTCATTTGATTTAGAGACCTTATTCCTATCTTACTAGCAAATTTCCTGTTAGTTTATCAGCTTAATTTTAATATCTTTAACTGAGTTTTCTTTCTCTGGACATATTTAGAAAATTGTCTTTTTGTTTTCTTTACATTTCTCTATTGTTCATTTTCTGACTTCTTCCCTTTTGATAATGATTTCCTCTGGGACTGGATATCAAAGTTATCTGTTTCCTCTCATACTGGTCAAATCACATTTACTCTTCCTGATGTAGCTGGAGCTTATCTAACCAAATGAAGTAAATCCATATTGTAGTAGACATTTCCCATCTCTATCTAATTTACTTTTATAAAGTGATTAGCTAAAGATGCTAACTTCTTTGATCTTAGACCTTTTATTTCCCATCTGTGAACCACTTTAAACAATGTGAGGACAGCTGCCAGTTATCATTTTAGCTTTCTAAACCAAAGAATGTTTCTAAAAGAAGATGTCTTAAAGAGGATAGATTTTTCATTTAAACATTATGATATTACAAAATATCACAAAACACAATTAAAAAAACTCTCAGCATCTTCTTCATGGTCTCCAAACTACTTCTATCTCTTCATGATTTCCTCACCATTCTGGGCAATCCTCAGCATATTTTCTATTTTATGCCCAGATTTGAGAGCCTTTGCCTTGGGTTTGATTTGAAGAATACATTTTCTCCATGTCATATTTCTATGAGTTTTTGTTTTAATTTACTCAAACTGAAACCTCATCCCATGATGTTAAAGAAAAACATGACAATCTGTCAGTTTCTTTTTCTCTTAAAATTATATATTTAGAAATTTCAATCAGTAAGAACTTTTGAAAACAAAGGTCCTTTAAAAGATTCCCCTCCTCTTACTCCATAGAGCTGACATTTTTTTTTAAGTTGAGGAACTATTTTTAAGTTTTCCATTCCCTTGGGACTTTTTTTGAAGAAATCTAACTCAGATTGACTACTGAAAATTTCAGATGTCTGATGGACTAATCTATAGTTCCAATATATATTAGTTTTAATAATTTAAGACTATGTGATTTTATTTGTGTAGGTTTTCTTTCTACTGATGCATATTTTAACATTTCTACAATTTAGAAAACTATGTTTATGAAGAATTATGCCCAAAATTTTTCTTTTCCTTCTA
This sequence comes from Myrmecobius fasciatus, assembly GCA_023553655.1. Lineage (NCBI taxonomy): Eukaryota > Metazoa > Chordata > Mammalia > Dasyuromorphia > Myrmecobiidae > Myrmecobius > Myrmecobius fasciatus. The sequence continues at coordinate 15,874 of JAJPUD010004730.1, read as the reverse complement.
CCCAAGCTTCTGTTGATGTGCTTCTCTAAACTTTCTGGCCTAGTCCTTAGACAGAACAAACCACCAGCTTCATACTCTAAAACTTCCCTGTTGTTGGATTTGCCTCACCTTTAACATCTACTTGAGAATGATTTCTTTGAATACCTGGGCAAAAATCTAAGTGAAATGACCTCTGTATTGAATTACTTTCTGCCAAAAGGTGGCATGGCAATGGGGAAAATGGAAGGGAAGGTAGTTGAAAAGAAAACCATAACCACTCCTTAGTGATTGTGTTAACTATCCAACACTGATCTATTACAAGTTGTCCACTTCCTAGGGGAAACCACACTTTTGCGTCTCAAGATTCAGATTCATTTCTGATTTTTTTCCCTGATATTCTCTACATCACAAAAAATGAGTTTTTCTTAAAGTCTATTTTACAAATTAACATTTTTGTAAGACAAGTTACCATACTGGTACTCCACATCTTGGGACTAATTTAACAGTATAATTTTTGCAATTCTCATCATAATTTAATTGTTGGGGGATATAGAACATGAGTATGATAATTTTATTTATATACATATGTTTATATTAGCTTGTGCTTATATTTGTTCTGGTTATGGAAAATTAAACTAGGACTAAAAACAGCTGATATAAAAAATGTAATATACTTAAATTCTCCTTTCTCTTGTGCCAATATATACTTTTTGAAAAATCTTTTTTTTATTTTTCCAGTCTGGTGAAATGGAAACAACTGGAATAAACAAAGTCTGGAAGGTATTGGATAGCATTTGTCTTCAGTTATAGTAATAGTCCATGTGCTACAGGCTAGTGAGTTGGTGGATCCATAGATATTTTTTAATTCATCTTCAAGACTATACCTGACAATGATACTGGTGGTCCCATAATTATGGGTTTTAAGTAAGAAATAAAAAGCCCTAAAGATTATTCATTGCAAAATTAATGGAAAGAATGGCATTAAATGTGCTTTCTCCAAATTTAAGTGTTAAACTTAAACTGGATTTAGAGGCAGAGGATTGAGTACAAATTCCAGCCCTTTTACTGCCCATGGATCTTAAACAAGTCACTTAAGTCTCAGTTTATTCATTTGAAAAGTAAATTTAGATAATCTCTGAGGTTTCCTGCTGATCTATACATTGATACTATGCTTTTCACTCATATTCTACATGCAAAATGTTGAACTATACATTAAAGATTGGAGTCAATAAGCAATATCATCTGTATCCATCAAATCATTATATATATATAAACATATGTATGTATTCATATATATATATATATATATATACACACATACATATATATTCATGTTACCAATAAGGAAGTTGATATTTGCCTTACACATTTCAAAGTTGCAAAATTAAAGTTTTAATGTGTTATCAAAAACTTTAGCATTTAATAATCTTCAAAGCACAATTGAAATGGGAAAATGTGCAACTAAAATTAGTTTTATGAGTTTTCTCTTTCACATTCTCAAATTGCTGATCACCTAGCAGTTGGCTGGCATGACCTTAGCTTCTCAGAAGATATGCCAAAAATAAAACACATTTTAAGTGAGTCATAAATAAAATATATCCTTCAGAGATGGGATTTTAAGAAAAGAATTTTTTTAACAATTGATAACCAAAGTATTTTCTTTGCCATTTTAAATTTTCAGTTTAATTTAATTTTAATGCCTTAAAAATAAGATTTTTATATGTGCAGTAATTACTCAGTCTGACAAATAAATTAGGTTTTTATTTGGGGAGTTGATTAAAGGGAGGAAGCTGTTGATTGTAGGAGCCCCAGATAAGAATCTCTTTTTCAGTATAGAAAAACTCCTGCTTTTTCACTTATATTCTTCAGTATCATCTGTGACACTGAAAGTATAAATGATTTTCCCATGGATCTCATGGATAACCAAGATATGTCAGAGGCAAGATCTGAACTTAGGGCTTTCCCACTCTGTTCATCTTTTCCCACTATTGCATGACATCTCTCTAAAATGGATTTGATTATAAATATTTCAGCCAGAAAATCATAAGCTAATGAATATGATATTGAATCATTAAAATATGAATGGCTTTAAGAGAAAGGAAAATTAGTTTATTTATGCTGATTTATCTTTAAAATTTCAATGGAATATAAACTCCTTGAGGACTAGGACTGTTTCTTTATTTTTGTCTCTATGATCTAACCAGTATAGTGTCAGTCATATTAAGCAATCAATGTTTGTGAATTGAATTGATTATTTGAACCAAATCTTTTACTATGATTTTTCAACCCAGGGTTCACATAGGACCTTTATCAAAGGCACTATCTTCAAAGAAAAACTTGGTAATAATTTGTCTTGTTTTGGTTTTTTATTTTAACATAAGTCTATCAATATGATTTTAATCATAGCATTATTTGCTCTTAAAAGCAATTTATTTTAATGTGTAGAGAACTAGCATCAAAAATAGGAAGAACTGGGTTCAAAGATCTTTCCATAACACATTTGGACTTTGTGACCTGAGTAAGTCAGTTACCACTCTAGGCAACTAATTCTCTAAAATAAAAAGATGTAGTGGAATTTAACCAGAATTGGTAGAGGGAATTTCTTCAAATCAAGTGAAAAAAGCATTTATTCAGCTCATCATGAACCAGGCACTATTCTAAGTACTACTGATACAAAAAAGATGTATGTGTGTGTGTGTGTGTGTATAGTACTTGCCCTCAAAGAGCTTACATTTTAATGGAGGAATCAACACTAGTAGCTAGGTATATATAAGCTCTATACAGGACAAATAGCAATTCCCTCTACTATTAAAATAATAGATCTTGTTCCTATTTCTATTGTTGACTCTTCCATGGATTGAAAAAAAAAAAACAATTCTGCTTTTTCCAAAAACTCAGTATTTCTATTAGTTCAAAGGGCAGTAGAGAATTACATGGCACATGTAGACCATAAATGAAGACCTGTATTGAAAATATGTATAAAATAGGGAAGATTTTGGGAAGATGGTGGAGCAGGTTGATAAATTTCAAGATCTCCAGATTTCTTCCACAAATAGAACAAATTTTCTCCTCAGGGCAAATATAGACTGGTGAAAAATCCCAAAGATCTGGGTCAGAAAGAAAGACTTAGAGCTGGAGATTAACATGTCTGAATGCAGACACCTAGAGGCTAGCTAGGCAGAAATCTCAAGTGGGGAGCCCTGAGGTGAGCTGGGTGTGGCTGGAGCCTCAGCAGGAGCCACAGAAACTTTGACCTCCCAGACTATTTGTCAAGTTGGGGTTTCAATCCTGGAAGACTGAGTAAATCTCAAGTAATTGGGAATGCCAAACTCACCTGTGCTGTTGAGAACCAGCCCTGGACAAGAAAGAACCAGCACCAAATCAGTGCAGAGGCAGTGTGGCAGGGATGCTGCTAATTGTGAGCACTTGCAGAAGGGTATAGCTCTTGGTTGGCGTTCCTGGTCTGAGTGGAGAGCTGAAAGGAAACTTGAAGTACCATACCCACCCCACGATTAAAGGTGCTTACACTAATAATCTCTAATTTAAAAAAAAATGAATCGGAAAAGAAGAAAGAACCCCACTATTGAAACATATTATGGGAACAGAGAAGACCAGGATTCATCTTCCAAAGGAGGACACTTTAGTAAAAAAAAAAAAAAAAAAAAGCTTCTATACCAAAGAGTAACATGAAATGGCTCTCTGCCCAGGGAGCATTTGTATAAAAACTTTTAAAAAATTAAAAATTAAATGAAAGACATTGAGGAATAATTTAAAAAAATAAAAATCATCAAAGAAAATAAACAATCTTATAAAAAAGTTAATCAACTAGAAGAAAGATACAGTCTCAAAAATGAAAATAATTCTTTGAAAATTAAAGGGAAAGGGGCAACTAGGTGGTGCAGTAGATAGAGCACCAACCTTGAAGTCAGGAGGACTTGAGTTCAAAGTTGATCTCAGACACTTAATACTTCCTAGCTGTGTGATCTTGGGCAAGTCACTTGACCCCAATTGCCTCAGCAAAAAAAAAAAAAAAATTAAAGGGAAAGCCAGTGAAGCTATGAGAAACCAAGAAATTTTTTAAAATAGATTATAAAGAATGAGAAAAAATAGAATGTGAAACATCTGGAAAACAACATATCTGAAGAAGATGTCAAGAAGAAAAAACAAAAGAATAAGTGGACATAAGAATAAGAATCACTGAAAGTTGTGATGAAAAAGAAAAACTTGACCCAATAATGCAGGAAATAATCCAAGAAAATTTTCCTGAAGTGATAGAACATTAGGGGAAAGTAGAAATAGAAAAAAATCCACCGATAACCACCTCATAGAGAAAAATACACAGGAATATCATTGCCAAATTTAGAAACCCTCAGATCAAAGGGAAAATTTTGCAAGAAACAATAAAAAAGGCAAGTCAAATACAGTGAAACTACAATTAGAATTGTACAAGACTTATCAGCAGCTACAATAAAAGACTGCAGGTCCTGGAATCATATCTACTGATAATCAAAAGAACTTGGTCTGCAACCAAAAATATCACTTCCAGCAAAATTATCTATAATTTTGAATGAGAACAAATTAACATTCAACAAACTTGCAGATTTTCAGGATTTTCTATCAACAAAACCTTAACTTAACAGAAAATTTAACATATAAGAGCCAATATGAAAGATCAATTTTAAGGAACTTAAAATGGACAAACTGTTTAAACAGAGACACATTGTTTATATTTTTTACATGAGAAAGTGTATACTATATGTTTAAAATTCACATCAACAATAGGGTAGATCAAACCCAAAGACCCCAGCTTTTGGGATAAGTATTCACTATTTGACAAAAACTGCTGGGAAAACTGGAAACTAGTGTGGAAGAAATTAGGGCTTGACCCACATCTAACACCACATACCAAGATAAGATCTAAATGGGTTCATGATCTGGATATAAAGAGTGATACTATAAGTAAATTAGAGGAATGTAATATAGTTTACCTCTCAGACCTATGGAGATGGAATAAATTTATGTCCAAAGAAGAACTGGAACTCTTAATTGAAAACCAGATAGATAACTTTGATTATATTAAGTTAAAAAGTTTTTGTACAAACAAAATCAATGCAGACAAGATTAGGAGGGAAGCAATAAATTGGGAAATCATCTTTACATTTAAGGGTTCTGATAAAGGTCTCATCTCTAAAATATATAGAGAATTGTCTCATATTTATAGAAATTCAAGCCATTCTCCAATCAATAAATGGTCAAAGGATATGAACAGACAATTTTCAGAGGATGAAATTAAAACTATTTATAGTCATATGAAAAGGTGCTCCAAATCACTATTGATCAGAGAAATGCAAATCAAGGCAACCCTGAGATACCACTTCACACCTGTCAGATTGGCTAAAATGACAGGAAAAGTTAATGATGAATGTTGGAGGGGATGTGGGAGGGCTGGGACACTGATGCATTGTTGGTGGAGCTGTGAACGGATACAGCCATTCTGGAGAACAATTTGGAGCTATGCTCAGAGTTATCAAACAGTGCATACCCTTTGACCCAGCAGTGTTTCTACTGGGCCTATATCCCAAAGAGATTTTAAAGGAGGGAAAGGGCCCCACATGTGCAAAAATGTTTGTGGCAGCCCTTTTTGTAGTGGCAAGAAACTGGAAATTGAAAAGATGCCCATCAATTGGAGAATGGCTGAATAAATTATGGTATATGAATATTATGGAATATTATTGTTCTGTAAGAAATGACCAGCGAGATGATTTCAGAGAGGCCTGGAGAGACTTACATGAACTGATGCTGAGTGAAATGAGCAGAACCAGGAGATCATTATACACGGCAACAACAGTACTATATGACGATTAATTCTGACGGACATGGCTCTCTTCAATAATGAAATGTTTCAAACCACCTCCAATTGTTCACTGAAGAAAGCCATATACACCCAGAGAGAGGGATGTGAAATGTGGACCCAACATAACATTCTCATACTCCTTGATTGATGTTTGCTTACATTGTGTTTCCTTTATCTGATATATCGTTTGTGTAGACAAGATTTTTCTTGCACAACAATGACAAGTTTGGAAATATGTATACATATATTCGATTTACCAATATTTTAACATAATTAACATGTAGTGGATATTCTACCATCTAGGGGAGGGGTGGGGAGTTGGGGGGAAAATTTGTAACCGAAAGCTATGTAAGGGTTATTGTTGAAGAATTACCCACACATATGTTATGCAAATAAAATTTAAAAAAAAAAGAAAAAAAAACAATAGGGTAGATCAAAAGAAAGATTAGCAGAGTCAAGATAAAAATAGTAATCAGGTTATACAAATGAGGTGCAGAGGAAGAATAGAAACAGAGGCATTAGAAGAAGGCATTGGAGAGGAAGGCTTGTAATTCTGAAAGCCTTCTCACATCAGAAATGGATTCAATAGGCAAACTACATATATACCATGAAGGGTATAGCACCCTCTAAAATCTATAAAAAAATAAAGGAGAAGGGATTGGTGAGTGGGGAAGCAAAGGGTGAGGGAAGAAGGCAAGGAAGGGATACTTGGGTGGGGGGAGGTTAAGTAATAGCAAGGAAACTTATGGAGCAAAATTTAAAAGAGGCAGCAGGGATAGGAAAGTCATGTGTGTGTATATGGGGTGTGTGTGGGTATGAGTATGTATATGTATGTATATATCTACATATGTATACATAACAGCTTAACTGTAGCTTATAGCTTAACTATAGATGGGAGGGGGAATGAAATCAGCAGGTGTGCAGCAGGGAACCAAAGAACAATTTACAAGGAAGTAAAGAAAAATGGACATTCATGAATATAATTTCTTTTACTAATATATATATACTTTCTTGTTCTGGTAATTTGTTGTTATATATTTTGAATCCTCCCTGATATTCTGCTGTGCAAATAACAATGTTCTTTTTGCTTTGCTTTATTTTGTTTTGTATTTCTTTTCTGTTTTTCTTTTTTTCTTAATCTATTTTTTCAAATAAAATAATTTTTTAAAAAGAAAAAAATTATAAAATATATCATCAAGCATATGTATAAATGGGAGGTAACAGTCTTCCAATCATGTGTTAAGAGTGAAGGATAATAGATAGCCCAAGTAATACTCAATTAATATTAATAATCACTTCATTTCAAAGTATATATTCTAGGCACTGAGTATATAAAAGCAAAAAAAAATCTAATACTCACTGCTCCCTTGGCCTTTATCTGGGATTGGGTGGGGGAGAGAAGAAAATAGTTTACAAGATTAAAAAAGTTCAAAGTCGTACCAAAGTAATAATAATTTCAAGAGGGAGAGAATAGCAGTAGCCAGTAACAGGGGAGGGGAAGAAGAAAGATGGGTCAGGAGATGAGCCTGAACTTGAAATGAAGCAAGGGATTCTACCAAGTAGAAGTGATGAAGATATGTATTCCAGGAACTGGAGATAGCCTAGGGAGACACAAATAGAAGACAGAATGATATGTATGGAGAATATCTTTGGGGTCACTTTAATTGGAATGAAGACTATATGAAGGAGAGTATAGGGGATAATATGAGGTTACATGGCATGGATATGTGGTATCAAAACCCATAGAATTTGGGTTCAAGATTTTTTTTTAATGTTTGTGGGTAATAAAACCATGGAGAAGTCATTGAATCTTTCTTATTGATCTCAGCAACTTTCTAAAACAGGTGTTTTCATAATCTTCTTTAGTTTTTCTCCTTAGAAGCCAAAATTCTAGTAGTTCAAAATTCTCAGAGTTGATGGCAAACTTTCCCTGATCCTAACTAGGGTGGAATAAGGACATGGTACAGCTAAGAGTCTTTATGTTTCTCTTTATTCATTTCTAGACATCCCATACTTGTGCATTTATATCCTGTGACCAAAGTGAAAGTTTTCCCTTATCTCTCTTCTCTGAAATATTGGCAAGACTCTTACGTGAGTGAAAACTTGCTTTAGGGATACACAGTTTCACTTGAGAATGTAAAGAACACTGTTTATATCATGAACATTATAGAGTTTGAGAAAGAGGAAAAAGAGAGCAAGCATTCACACATTTGGATTTTTATAGTTGTAAGGGAATTAAAAGCTGAACTTAAAAGATTATTTAAATTCACTTAAATGAATTTCCTGCAATTTAATTTGCACAATTAAAATTCATTTAATTCATTAAATTCATCACATCTAGGTGGTGTAGGATATAGAACAATGACCCTGGAATCAGGAGGATCTGAGTTCAAATTTGAATTCAAATATGTACTTACTATGTGACCCTGAGTAAGTCACTTAATCCCAACTGACTCTCAAAAAAGTATTATTGCTTCTATTTAGTTAAGTATTTTTTTAATTCAAAAGTTTAAATTATTATTATACATTTTATATCCTCCTAGTAGACTGTAAGGCATAGTTTATTTTTTCTTTTTTGTTTGTTTTGTTTTTTGTCACCTAGCAGACTGTCTAGCACATAAGAGGCATTTAATAATTTTTTCTTGATTTCAATTGAATAAAATACAAATTCAAAACTTAGAATTATTAAAGACAATTGTTAGAAAGCAGCTCTTTTTCTGCTTTTGTTTTGATTTTTTTTCTAATGTGAAATTGCATCACTAGTTTGGCCTCTTTGAAATATCCCTGAGAAACTACTTTTGTTTAAAATCAATTGCTTTTAAATAGTAAGTTAGCTGAATGGAGCCCTCTTTCTACTAGCAATCTCAACTCCATTAGCAACCTTTCTGAAGAAGATGTCAAAAAATAGTAGTGAAGGCCATATCACTCTATATGATTTGTGTTTATTCTCTGAGTAATAGTTTACGATGCAAACATATAGTGACAGGATTCTGTCCTTACATCTTGTTGGCAGAAGCCAACAGCTTTTAGTACTTTAAATGTGGTTAAAAATACCCACCAATGCAAATTATTTTATAAATGATCTTGCACTGAACAACACTAATAGAAATTGTTTATCATCATCAGGTTTAGAAGAGAAACCTGGGGAATAACGATATCTAATTCAGGTAGAACAATTTCTGTCTTGGTTATTTTACAGAGCCCAATGCTGCTGGTTGAAAACAGCCAACAGTTTAGGACTGAGAGTAGGCTGGACTCATGTTTTTGTATGTATGACTAGCCCACACATTCCTATTTTAAAACAAGGTTGCAGAAATTAGGGTTTGGGCTCCATCTGCTTGTAACTGGTATTTGCATAGTCAGGGTGTTTTGTTGTGCTTTTTTTAATATATGATACTGTTGCTTAGTACCACTCACATTGAAACTCTTTATTCTCAGGAAATTTGAACATTTTCTTTTTTTTTAGTATAATTCACTGCACTTCCAATTTTTCTAAGGTTTAGGAAATAGCTTCCCTCAGATATAGCTATGTTTTGTTACTTAGTTTTTATTTTAAAAAATCCATAGAGTTTAAAATTGCAATATATTTATATCAAAAATTAACTACATATGTAGCTGCTTTTATTCAAGCCTTGTTCAAAAAGGTCATTTTGAAGGAAAAAAGATAAATTAGGGAGTGATGATTTGTTTCATAAGTAGATTTATCATAGAATTTTTAGCCCTTTCTACTTCAGAAATGAGATTGAGTTTACACAAATAAGATTTACATACAGTGTTTCAGTAACATGTCTAATAAATATACTTCTGTTTATCTAATAAGGTAGATGTCTCTAGAACAATCAGAAAATCCATATTCAGAAATAGTGGGCTTCTTGGCATTTTATAAGCACATGCTATGAAAAAGGTTTTCAATTTCAAAATATTTACCAGGTATGATTTTAATTTTTATTGATTTTTTTTTGTTTTGCATCAATATTATTTCACCCCCTTTAGAAAAAAAGAAAATGAAAGAAGTGGATTTTAGCAAAACTAACTAACCACATCAACTGAATCTTACAATGTTCTATACCTATAGTACCCATAGTATTCCACCTGACCAACAAAGCAGGAGAGACACTTTTTATCATCAGTTATCTAAAACTAAACTTGGTCATTGTGATTATATGAAATATATTTAATTTTTGTTGTAATCATGGTTTACATTATATGATTTTCTGGTTCTATTTCTTTTGTTCTGTGTCACTTCACATATATTTTTATGCTTCTTTCAATTCATCTCATTCATTTCTTATACAGTAATATTTAATTGTATTCCTATACTACAGTTTAGTTGGCCATCCCCCAATAATTATTGTTATTATTAATTTTTTTTTTGCTAAGGCAATTGGGGTTAAGTGACTTGCCCAGAGTCACACAACTAAGAAGTGTTAAGTGTCTGAGGCCAGATTTGAACTCAGGTCCTGTTGACCTCAGGGCTGGTCCTCTATCCACTCTGCCACCTAGCTGTCCTGTTATTATTATTTTTAAAGCAACAATAAACACTTCACAAAAAAATTCTTGGTTTCATTAATAAAAAAAATCTCTTCACCAGCCAGACACCAATGCTATCATAGCTTAGTAGAAATAAGTAGAAAATAACAGCTTCATAAATTGCCGTAGTCAAAAAAATTAAAGAAAATATTTTACCTAGATTTCAACCTTCCAGTGATAAGTTTTTTTTCCAAATTTAGCAAGGCTTGTCCTCAGAAAGTCCATAATACTTACATAGACACTTGAAGTCTTTCCTGTTGGTTGGATTTCCAAAGTTTATGGACTGCTGGAATTGGTTTCAAGAATCCAGGTCACCTTCAACCTCTGTGAGGTAGCAGAATAGAACTCTCTGGAGAGATAAATGAGCACTCTAAATTGAGCATTTATTAAGCAAACCAGAAACTTTAATTAAAAAAAGAGTGGTACTTCTTTTATTGTAACCAAATCATAACCTTTCTTTTTCTAACATCACTGTTTTATTCAAGACCTTTTTAGATAAGCTCTTTTAGAATTTTCTTCAGATCTAGTTTATGGCCAACACAGTAATACCTATCCGTGTTTATATAAAACTTTACATTTTATAAAGCTATTTCCTTACCAAAAAAAATTTCACAAGGAAAAATATGAGACTATGAGAGGTGGTATTGCTTAGTGGTTAGAGAGCCATCTTTAGAGCTTCAAAAACCTGGGATCAAGTACTGTCTTTGCCATGTACTTGCTGTATGACCATGGTCAAGCATTTCACCTTTTGGTGTACCCAGGCAGTTTTCTCAAGACTACAAGTCTCAGAAGAGATGCCAATATATATTGGAAGCTGGTCAGTAAACATTTATTAAATGCCTACTATGTACTGGCATTGGGCTCAGCATTAAGGATAAAAAAAAGAAGTGAAAACAGTCTTTGCAACTCAGGAATTCACATTCCAATTGTGAAGATAATTGGCAAACAAAAATGTACAACCTATGAAAAGGATAAATAGGAAATAATAGAAGGAAGCACTAGAATTATGAAAAGTTATAAAATATTTCCTGTACAATATGGGGTTTTAGTTTTGTCTTAAAGAAGACAATTAGTGGAGATGAAGAGGTAGAGCATTCCAGACATAATGTAATATGTTGCTTATAGAACAACAAGGAAGTCAGTGTCACTGGATCAAAGACTACATGGCAGGTAATAAAGTAAAAGAATATAAGAAAGACAGATGGAAGATAGATTATTAAGGACTTTGAACATCAGATTTTTTTTATTTCATTTGGGAGGCAATAGGGAAAACTGAAGTTTATTGAGTAAGAGGTGACATGGTCAAACCTGAGCTTTAAAAAGATCATTTTAGTGGCTGACTGGAAGATGAATTAGAATGGGGAGAGCTTTGAGGAAGAAGCCCCATCAATAGCATATTACAATAATCCAAGCATGAAATGATGGAGGCCTCCAACAGAGTGGTGGCAGTATCAGAGGATAGAAAATATCATATTTATAAGATGTGCCAATGGGCCTTGGCAACAGATTTCCTACAGGAAAATAAGAGATAGTGATGAGTTGAGGATAATACATCGATAGTAAGGGAAGGTGGGAAAGGGGCAGTTTAGGAAGATAATGAATTTTATTTTGGTCATCTTGAGTGTAATATATCTACAAGATATCCATTGCCAGATGTATGAAAGGCAGTTAAAAATGTAAACTGGAGACCAGCAGAGGATAGAACAATATTCTGAATCTGATGATTCAGAATCATCAACATAGAGGTGGCATTTAAATTCACAGGGACTGATGGGATCATCAAATGAAATAGTAAAGGGGAAGATAAGAAGATCCAGAAGATAAAAAGATCCAGAAGAGAATGAAGTGGGATACCTACAATTAAGTGCATGATCTGAATAATGTAGCAAAGAACATTGAGAAGGAGTGATCAGGTAAGTAGGAAAATGAGGAGAAAATAGTATTCCAAAAATCTAAAGAGAAGAAAGAATCAAGGAAAAGAAGGTGTTCAACATTGTCAAAGCACTCAAAGGTCAAGAAAAATGAGGATTGAGAAAAGACCATTGGATTTGACAACTAAGAAATCATTAGTAATATAGAGAGAGCAATTCTGGTGGAATGATAAGGTCAGAAACCTGATTGAAAGGCTCTAAAAAGTGAATAAGAAGAGTTAATGTAAAAATACCTATTGTACATGACCTTTTTCAAAGAGTCTAACCACAAAGGACAAAAGTAATAGAGGATGAGTAGACATGGTAAGATCAAGTGAGAATTTTTTAAAGTTGGAGGGCACTTAAGTTGGGAAGGGCTCAGTAGACAGTGAAAAATTAAAAATAAGTGGTAGAGTGAGGTTGACAAAGGAGGCATTCTGTTGAAGATGAAAAGGAAAGGAATAGGATTGCTTAAGGGTAGATGGTTAGGTCTTGTAAAGCTAATTATCGATAATGCCAATTATTTATAAAATTGCTACAGATGATTTCTGGCTATCTCCAAATATATATCTACTCTCATAGAACAAAAATTTATCACTGCTGAAAATAATTAAGGAAAATGTGTAAATGAATTCTGAAAAATGATTGAGCAATGATGACATCCTTGAAATAAGTGTACATCCTTCCAATATGACTTTGAAGGGAATGACATTTGTCTAATCATTGGTCTAATATGTCTAGTATTTTGGGATCATAACTAGCTTTCACTCTCACAAGGCTAGATCTTTTACATTAAGGTATAAACTGGAGAGTTTAGGAGATTGCTTTTCTCTTCCTTTACCTTGTCTTCAATAGTTACATTTTCTTCTTCACTCCCAAATCCTTCACATGATGAATCAATTTCATCATGTGAGGCAGCAGTGAAGGAAATAATTGCAAAAGGCATATGAGTGATATGAGATGAGGAAGAGGAGACTGGGGGAGCTCATAGTGAGTGGATTTGATTTTTTCATAAAAAAATATATGAAGCAAAGTTCTCAGCTGAAAAAAATGTGGGAAGAGGAAAAAGCCATTGTGGAGTGTGGGATAGTGAGCTGTTAAGGGAGTTATTGTAGAATTGCCTACCAAAAGTGAAGGCTCCATTGAAAATATGTAACACAAATTTATAAGGGTTGTATACAGAATGGATGTTTGATTTACTCCACCTATCTTCAGCAGCATGTGTACACAAGAAGATTATGAAAGAAAGACTGAGGCTTGTGAGGACATAATTGGGTAAAAGATAAGAGAGTAAGGAATTCAAAAAAGGAGTATGATGTAGCATTGAAATGATTCACAGAGGTGTCAGGATGGAAAAAAAAGGAAAGAGTGGTTCATATTTGGAAGTCATGTTGTATACAAAGAGTACGGCTTAGTAAAGAAATGCAGAGAAAGATGTAAAAAGTTAATATATTATGGTCAGATAAGACAAATTCTGAATTTCTTAACAAAGAGGTAATATATTTGTGGAAAATTGCAAGATCAAGGTAATGTTCTCTTTGTGTTTGGTAGAGTAGAGAGAGGACTAGACTGGGAAATGAGTGAGCTGAGAAATTTAGTGATTAGGGTATTGGAGGGAGAGTCAATATGCTATTCTCAAGATTTTCTTACCAAAAGTTTCCTATATCAATAAAGCCATCGGCAATACTAAAATATATATAATTAGATCATTCCATTTTTCAGTTGTGGAAACTGTGGGTCAAACCTTCCACCACTAATGTTCAATCACACCACTAATGTATCAGATCACATTTTAAAAATGAGTCCTATACTTCCAAATCTAGTATTCTATCTATGATGTAATATGTTCTGTTTAGAAAATCATTCATTTTAAAGTCACATATCATTTTTCATCAAATATCAGTATAAATTATTTCATTCATTCCAATTATTTATGAGGTTCAAATATCTTATGGCTATACTCAAATTCACACCCACTCAAAGAATAAAGACATTACTAAAGAAAATGTGCAAATAAGTTATGAAAATTATTGAACAATAACAGTGTCATTGAAATAGTTTATCTCCTCCCAAATATGACACTGAAGTGAATGATATACATCTGCCTCTAACATTTTAGGTATTTATGTTTGCAATTTGTATAATCTGGCCCTCACTTTTATACAGATGGACCTTTAGATTTGGGGAGATCTCTTTTCTTTACTACTAGCTTGAGCCTCCATAAATGTGTTTTTCCTTCCCTCCCCAGTATTCTCCCTTGATTAGGGAGCAGTTACTAGTTACCTGGTTCCATGTAACCATTTAACATTTATTAACTTTTACAAAAGAATAACTATTTAAAAGATATAACAAAAAATAGTATAGATATTTTCCCCAACCCTCTTCTGTCTGGAAAATGGGAGAGTAGGCTCAAAATTTAGTTTTGTTACTAAATACCAACAATCCTACCAGGTTCACAGTTAAAAGCAGCAATACTGCCAATGAATGCGTGTCTCATTTTCCCCTGGGCTAAGATACCAAAGGGCTCTCCTTGCTCCTCAGGACAGTGATCCTGCAACAACTCCAATATCTGGGGATTCTGGGGTGTGAGGATGCTGAATGGTCATTCAAATTTTTTTAATCTCACAAAGGCATAGATGCTCCACTATTTAACTTAGAACAGGAAAAAAAAAACAAATTCAAAGGCCAAAGTTGGAAAACCTTTAACTGACCAAATTGCCTCAGTGTTTCTCTATTTACAGTGTTTTTTCTTACTAGATGTTCTGAGTGAAATAGTCATCAAATGAGATTAAGAAGAGCTGACTAAATAGGAACTATATAAACTAAACTACGAAACACTTTCCACACAAATAAAGTCAGACCTAGTCAACTGGAAAAGCACCAAGTGCTCATGGGTAGGCTGAGTGAATATAATGAAAATGACAATACTACCCAAACTAATTTACTTATTTAGCCCCATACCAATCAAACTCCCAAGAAATCATTTTACAGATCAAGAAAAAATAGTAGCAAAGTTCATTTGGAAGAACAAAAGGTCAAGAATTTCAAGGGAATTAATGAAAAAAAAGGCAGATAAAGGTGGCCTTGCTGTACCAGATCTAAAACTATATTATAAAGCAGCAGTCATCAAAACCATTTGGTACTGGCTGAGAAATAGAGCAGTTGATCAATGGCATAGGATAGGATATCAGGACAATCTAGGTAATAACCTTAGCAAATTAGTGTTTGATAAACCCAAAGACCCCAGCTTTTGGGATAAATACTCACTATTTGGCAAAAACTGCTGGGAAAATTGGAAACTAGTGTGGAAGAAATTAGGGCTTGATCCATACCTAACACCACATACCAAGATAAGATCTAAATGGGTTCATGATCTAGATATAAAGAGGGACTTTGTAAGCAAGTTAGAGGAACGTAATATAATTTATCTCTCAGACCTGTGGAGATGGAATAAATTTATGTCCAAAGAAGACCTGGAACTCCTAATTGAACACCAGATGGATAATTTTGATTATCTTAAGTTAAAAAGTTTCTGTACAAACAAAACAAATGCAGACAAGATTAGGAGGGAAGCATCAAATTGGGAAATCATCTTTACATT
>JAJPUD010004729.1:89396-184735 GCA_023553655.1 Myrmecobius fasciatus | reverse complement strand
CATTCTCATACTCCTTGATTGATGTTTGCTTACATTGTGTTTCCTTTATCTGATATATCGTTTGTGTAGATAAGATTTTTCTTGCACACCAATGATAAGTTTGGAAATATGTATACATATATTCGATTTGCCAATATTTTAACATAATTAACATGTAGTGGATATCCTGCCATCTAGGGGAGGGGTGGGGAGTTGGGGGGAAAATTTGTAACGGAAAGCTATGTAAGGGTTATTGTTGAAGAATTACCCACACATATGTTATGCAAATAAAATAAAAATTTAAAATAAAAAAAAAATCATTCTATCCAAGTTGCCTATTTCCTGTAGAAATGATTTGAATTTTTTTTGTAATTTTGTAAATATTCATTTCATTTAGTTTCTCTAAGTTATGTGTATATTCCTCTATGAGTGATTTAGGAAGTCAAGCAGATTTTAAAAAAGAATTTTTTTGCAAAAGTAAGAAGCAATTTCACCATATTATGGGCTATGATTCCAGTAGAGCAGACTGGTCTGTAGAGGACAGTCTGCAATGGGTAGCCTCTTAGCTAATGAGAAAGCCTAAGCAATGGTCACTTGGAATAAGAGTCAGTTACCAAAAGCTACCTAACAAAGAGTAGGAGGAAGAAAACATGTCCAAGATGCCAGAACAAGTCAGCAGTGTGATAGCGAAGGCATCCAAGGCAAGAATTTAAGAAATTGAGTATCCCAACAAGTATAAGATTGTACAAAAAGAATGACATACAACTAGATCTGCTCAATTGTGATAAGGGATTGAGCCATGACATGCAGTGCTAAATTAAGCTTCTCTGTTGGTCAGAAGCAAGCTTCAACTAGAGATATCTCCCAGTCACCATGAACATTCCCTGCATGAAAAACAGCTTTATTTTTACAGCAGGAGCCACCTGATTGATGGCTTTATTCTTTTATTTCAGTCTCATTTTTATTTTTCTTAATTTTAATAATTCATGTTTTCTCATTTAAAAAATAATTATCAATTTTTGTTACTCTTTCTGAGAAATTAACTCTTGATTTTATTAGCCCAATTTTTAAAAATTATTTCATTTATCTGTTGTTTTTTTTAATGGTTTCCTTTTTCCTATTTTCCTTTGCTTTATTTCTTTGGTCTTCTCATAAAGTCTTATGATATATGTCTTGATTCAGCCTGACTGTTGCTATAAACTAGAACTGGAATGTATTGAGGATAAATCAGTCTGGTCAAGGAAATTCACCTAAAAGGATGATAGAGGGGAAAGCAATAATGAGAAGTATGAAGGGGAGAATCACTTTAGAGTACTCTAATTCATTTTACAGATGAGGAAACTGAGGCAAACAGGGTGAACTGATTTGTTCAGGGTCACCCAGCTATTAAGTATCTGAGGCTGGATTTCAATTTAGGACTTCCTGACTCCATGTCCAGAGCTCTATCCACTGCATTACTTAGCTGCCCTAATAAATAAGTATACTCAAGCAAAATGAAACAATACATTGGCCATGTCTACAAATATATAGGGACCTCTAGGTCATCAACTCTGCCAAGATGATTCATTATTACTCTTTTGAAGTCATGATTTGTCATTGCTTTGATCAGAGTTCTTGAGTTTTCCCAAAGCTGTGGTCATTGTATAAATTATTCTCCTTATTCTGATCACTTTATTTTGTATCAATTCATATAAGTATCCTCCCCAAGTTTCTCTGAAGATGTAAATTATTGTTTCTTAAAGTTCATTAATATTCATTTATATTCATATATCACAATTTGTTCAGCCCTTTCCCAGTTGATGTATACCCACTTTCTTTTTAGGTCTGTGCTATAACAAAAATATAGCTATAAACATTTTTGCACACAGGGATTCTTTCCTTCTGCTTTTGATATATTTGTGTTATATACTTAGTAACAATTTTGCTGGGTCAAAGGATATGTATAGATTAGTGAATTTTTGTACATAATTGAAACTTGATCAAAACTGACCAAAACTTTATTAGTGGCCTTTCCTTCTATCTTTAACAATTGACATTTTTATTCTTTCATTAATTTTGATGGTCTATATATGAGGGAGAACCTTAGATTTTCTTTTATAATAATATAATAGCTATTATTTATGTGCCAAGCATTGTGTTCAGCACTTAATATTATTTCATTTGTTTCTTTCAATATGGGAAGGTGATTTAAAGCTCTTTTTTTCATATGGTCTTCATAGTTTGTCCTCATTTTTTTAAGAACTGCCAAGTTATCTTTTGACTACTTATCTATAAAGGAATAGCTCTTGTCTTTATATATTTGCATCAATACCTTATATATTTTGAATTTTAGAATTTATCAAAGGAATTTACTGAAATATGTTGCCTATTTAACTAATTATCTAATAATTATTGCAAAATTTTTCTTGTGCAAAAGCCTTTTGATTTCATGTAGTCAGAATAATGATTTTATCTTTTATTCTCATTTCTTTTCCTTGTCTGATGATGAATCCCCACCTATCTACTGTTGTGAAAAGTATCTCTTTTTCTACTCCTCTAATTTCTTTACAATATGATCTTTTTTATTTAGTCATGTATTCATTTTGAACTTATAATTAAATGGTATAAGAGGCTGGTCTAAGTTTAGTTTCTACCAGCTTAGTTTTCCCAACAGTTTTGCAAATAGGGAAGCCTAGTAGTTACTGTTCTTGGTTTTTATCAAGCTTCTGATTCCTTATGACCTAATCTGCTCCACTGATCAACTATTAAAATTTTAGCCCAGGGATAAATAATTTTGATGATTACTGCTGTGCAATATAGTTTAGGATTTTAAGCTTCTTTCATTTCTATTTTTTTCCCACTATTTCCCTGAAACGCTTGACTTTTTTTACTTCCAGATTTGTCATGTTGTTTCTTTATACATAAAGTAATCCTTTGATAGTTCAATTGGCATGGCAATAAATCTGTATACAAAGTTAGATAGTATTTTCATTTTTATTATGTGATGTGGAGAATGGCAATGAGTGATCAGTCCTTAGAGCATGCACAATATCTCTGCCTGGTACCACCCCATTTTGAGCCTATTAAGGCTGCTTCTGGGCATACTTAATGAAGAAGCTCTTTTAACATAAAGTGGTATATATTTGGTCAAAAACTTTTCCTACATTTATTAATATATTAATGTGATTTTCAGTTTTATTCTTGATATAGCCTATTGTGTTTATAGCTTTCTTAATGTCAAATGAATTCTGCTTCATTCCTAGTATAAATTCAGTCTGATTATACTATATAATCTTTGTGATATGTTGCTGTAGCCTCTTTGCTATTATTTTATTAACTATTACTTTACTAATATTTATTAGAGAATGAATATTTGTCTATAATTTTTGTTCTGTGCTTTATCTTGTTCCAACATTAGGACAATATTTGTCTCATAGGAGTTTCATAGAATGACTTCTTTATTTTTGCAAACAAAACAAAACAAAAGCGTTATATGTATACTGGAATAAACTGTTCTTTTTTTTTTTTTTCCTTGCAAGGAAATTGGAGTTAAGGGACTTCTCTAATCCCTTCCCAAGTCACACAGCTAGGAAATATCTGAAGCTAGATTTGAACTCAGGTCCTCCTGACTGTAGGGCTGGTGCTCTATCCATTGCACTATCTAGCTACCCTAAACTGTTCCTTTAATATCTCATACAATTCATTTATTTATCTGGGCTTGGGTGGTTTTTTTTTTTTTTTTTGATTGCTCCATTATAGCTTGTTCAATTTCCCGGAGTTTGAGGAGCTATTTCTTTTTCTTTTAATTTATATTTTTCATAAATATCCATCCATTTTACTGATCAATTTTGTTAGCATATAACTGGGTAAGATAATTCTAACAACTTCCTTTATTTCTTCTTTATAACTTGTGGATATTCCTTTTCCTTTTCTTATTTGGTTGATTAATTTTTCTTCTCTCTTTGTCAAATAAATAACTTGCTTACTTTAGAAAAATATTTTCCTAATTCAATTTATCAATTCAGTGAATTTATTCATCTTCATTTTTACTTCTTCTGTGATTTTTCTTATTTATATATACATAAATTGGTTTTTATACTCTCTTGCTTTCCTAGACTGTTTCTCTTGCTTCTTTTTAGTTGCATACCCAATTCTTTGATTTGTTCTTTCTCTTTTTGTTGAACAAGTGCTTAGAGATCTAAATGTTCCCTTAATGACTCTTTTGGCTGCCTCCCCAGTGTTTTGGTATGTTATCTCATTTTTTGTGATTTATTCTTTGATCTATACAATTAGAATGCTATGATTTTGCCTCCATTTAAGTTTGATTCCTTTGTTTAAATACTCTGTTGACTATAATCTTTATTGAGTTATGGTAAATAAGGGAAATGTTTAACATTTCTACTTCTGTTGTGTGTGTATGTGTTTAATGCCCTGATATATGGTTGATTTTTGTAAAGCAACTAAGCAAAGCTAAAAAATATATTCTTTTAAAATCCCATTTAATCATCAAGAGATCTCTCATCTTTAATGTTTCTCTAATTATGTTCAAGTCCTTAAGCTCTATCTTTGTTGTTGTTTTTTGCTATTTTTGTCTAAGTATAAAAGGAGCACACAGAGTTTCTAGATATTAATGCTTTTGCTATCTATTGTTCCCTGTAGCTCCATTACTTTTTCCTTTGATTACTTAAATTCTATGCCATTCCTTGCATACATATTAAGTGATGAGAAAGCATTATCTATGGTTCTTTTATGCATAATATACTTTCCCTTTTTATCTTTTAACCATGTCTATTTTTATTGTTGCCTCTTTTGAAATCAGGATTGCCATTCTCCCTTTTTAAGAGTCATCTGAGAAATAATAAGTTCTGCTTTGACCCCTCATTTTAATTATATGTGAATCTTTATGTTACAAGAGGGCCTCTTATAAACATTTTTCTAACTCAGTCGGCTGTCTTTCTCCATTCTATGAATGAGAACATACCATTCACATTTATGATTGTTAATCTTTTTCCTCTACTGTAGCTTTTTTTTTTTACTTTTTGATGCCTCTCTTTCTTTAAAAAAAATTGCATTTGGGAAATTATTATCCCTATTTTACAATTAAGGAAATTGAGGCAAAAAGAAATTAAGTAAATTATTCAAGATCATATAGTTAATAAGTATCTGAGGTCAGCCTGGAACTCAAGTCTTTTTGATTCCAGACCCAGAACTCATTCCACTAAGTTGCCTATTGTGTTTTGAAATATGTATAATATATAACAGAGAACCTCCCCCAGACTTGTCGAAATAGATGACAACTACTCAATTTTGATCATTCAAATGGACACAGAAGGAGCCTGAAATTATCTCCAACGATTATGAAGTCTCAGGAAGAAACTGAAGACCATAGAGATACTTATATTTTTTTTCACTATTGCCCCCTGATAGGACCCAGAAGAAAAAAAATTGGCAGTAGCAGAGATGTTATTTATTTGACAAAAAAATTGCTGGGTCCCATTTGCTTTTTAAGTTCATTTTTAACCCACTCAGGGATTGAGCTACAGCCAGCATTTACAATGTATGCTGTGTTCAACTATATTTCTCTTTTTCTTTCCTGATAATTTATTTATTGTTTGTTTTTACTATAATATTCTGATAAAAGTTATTGAGAGACCCTACTATTTATTTATGATGGTGCAGTATATAGAGCACTGAGCTTGGAATAAAAAAGACTCATCTTCAGGAATTCAAATCTGGTCTCAAATTTAATAGCTATGTCACTATGGGTAAGTCACTTAACTTTGTTTGCCTTAGGTCCTCATCTGTAAAATGGGCTGGATAAAAAGATGGCAAATCACTCCAGCATCTTTGCCAAGAAAACCCTATGAGGGATCAGAAAGACTCAAACATGACTGAAATAATTCAATAACAAGTTATCCAAACTCTATGTATTTCACACAGAACTGATGTTATTTTTTTCTGTTATGTATTTATTTCTATGATGATAGGTAAAACTTATAAATTTAATATTCCTATGTTTTTATCTACCATGGTTCACATTCACATATTATTTTACATATAATTATATTTGTTCCTTAGAGCTTCTGTGAGGGTGACAAGGCAATCACTATTATCCCCATTTACAAGTAAGAAAGTCTAATTTCAGAAGTTGAAGTGACTTAAGGCTATCCAATGAATAAGTGATAGTCAAGAATCATTCTCACTTTTTTTTCCAAGTCTAGTAAATTTCATCATGCCATGTTTACCCTCTTAAAAATCCAGTTTTCATTAAGTGGTGATGAATTTAGGAGACTAGAGCTTTATAAATATCCCCATCTGGGTCAAAAAATCCCAGAAAGTTTTTACCTAAAAAATTTCCCCAAAGGAACTAGTTATGCAAAAAAATTTGCATAAAATTCCTCTGATAAAATATATATCCAAAATACATATCTCAATATATCCAAATGTATAAAAAACAAATACCATTCCTCACCAGCTGAATGGATAAAGCATATGAACAGATAATTATCAAAAGAAGAAAGGCAAGCTATCAACAATCGTATGAAAACTGCTCCAGATCACTAATGATAAAAGAAATGCAAATCAAAACAACTTAAGGTTTTACCTTATGCTCATTAAATTGGGAAATATGAGGGGGGAAAAGAAAAGATAGTGATTATTAGAGGGGCTTATGAGGATAGGTACACTAAATCTCTGCTGCTAGAATCGTGCATTGGTCCCATCATTCTGGAAAGCAATTTGGAACTACATCTAAAAAGTCACTAAATTATGCATACATTTGACCCAGAGATGCTACTTTTAGGCCTATATCCAGCAAAAAATTAAATACAAAAGTAAAGGCCCTATATTCACAAAAATATTTATAGAAGTAGTTTCCTTTTTGTTGTAGCAAAAACTTGGAAACTAAGTAGATACTAATTAATTGATGAGTGGTTGAAAAAAAATATGATATACAAATGTGATTTTAATTGATGTAAAAATTATTAGAATTTGTATGAGCTGATACACGTATGGTGTAGAACCAGAAGAACAATTTATACAGTGACTTTAATATTATAAAGGAAAAAGACTTAAAAACTGTTCAATACAAGGCACACTCATAACTTCAGAAAGAAGGAAAAGAGGGAGGGAAGGAGGGAGGAAGGAAAAAAGAAAAAAGAAGAAAGCAAGAGTTGGAGGGAGGAAAAAAGGAAGGAAAGAAGGAAGGGAGGGAAGAAAAAAGGAAGAAAAGAAGAAAAGAAAAAGAAAAGAAGGAAGGAAAGGAGGGAGGGAGGAAAGAAAGAGAAAGAAACAAAGAGAAAAAACAGAAGGAAAGAAAGAAATGATCACCAAATGAAGCATTTAAAAAATACACATGAAATCAAAAGGAAATTTAGGAGAGGATATTAGCAAACCAGTCAACATTTGATCAACACTAACTTTAATATGTAAATAATAAAATTTAACATGTAAAACAGAATCAACAAAGTATATGTTATAAATATTCATGATTTCATGTACAATCCTCTTTTTTCTGTTCTTTATGTTAGTAAGTGTTCATATTTGTTGATGTTTGTCAAATTCATAAGAAAAAAGGAAACTTCCCCAAAGGATTTACTGAAATAACCAAAGCTTATGGAACATATTCTACTTATGGCTAAAATGAAAGTTTTTCAGATTTCATGGTTGCCATCTGCTTTTTCAGGCAAGTATTCTCAAGTTGGATGAGCTCCCACTAAGCTGGAAGAATAGTGGTTTTGTTTTACAGAACAGCCTTCTCTGTCTGTATAGCCATAATAGAAAGGTGCTGAATCTATCCCAGAATCCTCAAATAGAGAGGGGAAAGGTAAGTAGCTCTGTCCTGATTGTTATTTGTTTAGGATGGAGCAAACAATGCTCTATGTCCTATCTAGGGTGGGGTTTTATTAAACAGAGGCCGTAACTCAGAGCACTGTTAATATTAACTAAGAAGCAACTGAGGTGGAATCAAGTTCAAGGTTCATATCCAATAAATACCATCAGATATTATTTGGAAGCAATTTGTGAACAAGGAATATTTATTGAATCTTCTTAAAAGACCCATTATCTTTTATTCTATGGTGTGGCTACATGGGTCAAATATTTGGCTTCCATTGCATGTCGTGCTAGATATTAACAAGCAAGAAATATCAACATATAGAAAAATATCCACTTTGCTCTGATACCTTATTTCATTAGTGCTAATCTTATACATTCAGTATTCACATTTTCCAAAATGAAATATCTTAATTAATTTAAGTATACCATGTTATTAAGCCATTTCTAGATTGAATAGGAAAAGATAAAATGAGATTATATAGGATTAGATCAGTATAGATCAAGATCAATATAGGGTCAGATATTTATAATTTAAAGACTTTAGAAGCCTCTGGTCCACCCACCCCCATCCAGACCAGGGAGGCTTAGTAAAAAAAAAAGTGTTAGAGACAGGATTCATGCCCAAATCCTCTCACTCAAGATCTAGCATACTTTCCAGCATACTACATAAAATATTAATTATAAACTGAATTGACCTGGCATTAAGCAAAAAAAAATGCCTTGTTTGCATCTTTGACTTATTTCTTTCTTTCAATGACAATGGTATTTAGATGCACTTTTTAAAAATATTGGGCATAACTGGAGTATTTGTAAAGGGCTGTTGGTTTTTAATATGACTAGATACCATCTGGGTTACAAAGGGAGACACAAGCTGATGGATGCAAAATTTTCAATCAGGACTCAGGCCTGTTCTGTACCTCACTTGCCTCTGAGTTTGAACCTATTCTGAAGTAGGATCCTCTTAGTGGACCCCATGAAGAGAGGAGCATTCTGTCTATTTTTAAATTTACAAATAGAACCAAACTATTTCTGACTTTTTTCCTATAAAGGTCACACATTTAAGTTTATTAATCCAGATATAAAAGATGTCATTTATGGAGAAGAAGTTTATTTTCATCTTCCTTCTCAACAAAGTATTTCCTTTCTATTACAGCCTCCTATCTCTCATAGATGAAGATAAGTGTCTTTTTTCCTTTTTAAAATTAATTTTTAAAAATTTACCAAAGTCCATTTTTTTCTCTCTCCTACTTCTTCCCTAACCCCAAGGAGAAAAAAAAGAAAAATACCTTTGTGATAGACATATATAGTCAGACAAAACAAATTTCTGTGTCAGCCATGTCCATAAAAGTTTATTCCTCATTCTGCACCCTAAGTCCCCCACTCCTTGTCAGGGAATAGCATGCTTCATCACTGATTTTTTTTTGGAACTCCACTTAATCATTGCATTGAACAGACAATAAGTCCTTTTTTCACTACTATCTTCCTAGCTCTCATTCCTAATATTTTATCCCTCTTAAATCACTTTCCCATTTCAAAAAGAAAAAAAGTAGCTGGACTGGTTATTGGTAACAAAGACCATCATGAACAGAAGTAGGATTTGAAAGGCAATTAGGTTTAGTGGAAATGCTTGTAATAATTTTTTTAAAAGGCTAAGGTTTAAGTTACAGCTGAACTACTGTATAATTTTAAATAAGTCATTTAATTTCTCTCAGCCTCAGTTTCTTTGTGAAATGGCAACAATAAAAAAAATCATTATTTTTATGAAGTTACTATTATTCAATGGTTGAATTCATGCTTTATGAGAATCAGTTGAAAGAACTAGAAATGTTTGACCTGGAGAAAAGAAATCTCAGAAAAGATATAATCACTCTCTTCAAGTATGTGAAGGGGCTTTCTTGTGGATTTTGTAGATTAGTCTGTTTCTATTTAGCACCAAAAGGCAGAGCTGTGAGACATAGGTAGATGTGCAAAAAATACATTTAACTTGAAGACTTCCTAAGATAAAGCTGTCCATAGTGGACTGGGTTATCTACAGAAGCTGGATTCCCTTTGCCTCATTAAAAAAAACTTCAAGCAGAAGCTGCATGCACATTTATCAGGTATGTTATCCTGCAGCTGCCCTTTTGGATGTGTTCTGGACTAAGAGGTCAGTGAAGAACCTTCCAATTCTAAAATGCTTTGATTCTGGGAACAGTTACACTACCTGTTGTGAGGAAAGCACTTGGCAAAGTGCTATCTAAATGTAAACTATTTTTATTCAGTGCTATCCAAGTTCACAGCACAAATAGAAATAGGCTTGCTTATGCTTTCCCACAGGAAAATTTTCCATGCCCATGTTTTTCTCTCCTACAGGAAACTCCCTCTCTACCCCTCTCTGCTTATTGAAATCCTCCCTATCATTCCAGGCCCAGATCAAAAGCCACTTCCTCTCTGAACCTTTTTCCTTATCTCCCCAGTCAGAATTGATCTTTTTCTTCTAAATTGATATTTTATTTGAACTACTTACTCATAAAGTACTTATTACATGTTACCTTGGAGTATGGCCATTTGGGATTTATCTTTCACTTCCAACAGAGAGAAAATTCATTGAGAATGGGAATTACTGATCTTTATATCTTACTTATATTTATAAGCTTTCCTTTGCTTCCCAGGAGTATGCTGGACCCACCTCTAATGAGCTTGCAAGAACCAAATGTTAAATTTTCAGTGGGAGCATTCATACCTCAGAAAACAGCATTTACTATGTCATAATTTGATTTATTGTTTTGTCGAGTCTAGAATTAATAAAGTGTTTATGATGCAGATTAAAAATGGATGCATAATTTTTTTTCAGGAAGCTTGGTTGTTAACTATTTACTGGCACATCTCTGCTCCTCCCTAACTCCCAGAATAGCAGTTTGACATAGTACTTTGTACTCAATACATTCAAGAAATATTTGTTGGCTGGACAAAGAAACAAAAAAAAGTCTCAAAAGCTTTTGATGAATGAAAAACTTCATATTAAAATCTTGATTCTTCATCAATTGACCTATACCAAGAATTCTTAAGACAAGGGTCATAGATCCCTATCTCAAAGTCTCCAATGGAAGATTTCAGGGGTCCATGAATTTGAAGGGCATCTAGGTAACACAATGGAGAGAGCCCTGGGTCTGGAGTCAGGAAGTCCTGAATTCAAATATGACCTCAGATAGTGTGTTACCCTGAGCAAGTCACTTAACCCTGTTTGCCTGTTTCCTCATCTATAAAATGAGCTGGAAAAGGAAATGGAAAACCACTCAAGTATCTTTGCCAAGAAAACCCCAAGTGGGGTCATGAAGAGCTGGATACGACTGAAACAATTAGATAACAATGAACTTGGATAGGGGAAAAAATTGCATCTTTATTTCCATTAATCTCTAAGTAAATTTAGCAAATCCTTCAATTACTAATGTAGGGAACAAATATTCTAAGATTGGGCCTAAAGGCTTTGCCAGACAATCAAAGGGAATCTATGACACAAGAAACGTACTCTATTGTTAAATTAATTTTCCCTTTAATTTTTAATTTAATTAATAATCCCCAGGATTAAAATCCCTGTCCTATGTTATCAAAATGTCCTCACCTGTCGTCACTCAGTGGTTTGGATTTTCTGCTTACTCCAAATAAACCTATACTTGTCAACCCCTCCTCCATATGATCTTTTTGCTCCCTTTTCTGCCCATTGTGAACCTTTATGCCCATCCCTTCTCTACCATAACATTGTCCTCCCTTCTTTTAATAACTCTAATCAAAACTTGCATCTTCCACTAAACTATATTACACTATCCCCTCATGAATACATTAGCTGCCTGAAGGTTGGAAAGTAGACTAGATGAACTCCTACTATCCTTCTCAGCTAGTAGATTCTACAATGTTTTCATCTTTATTCATTCCAATATTCTCTTAGTGATTATGAACAATATAAGCTATAATTAATATTGCATAATTATACAGGTAGAGCTATACTATACATATTTATGTATTCTTATGGATACATTTTAATATATTTTCATGTTTCCCTCCTTAAACTATAAAATTTGAGGAATTATACTGATACTCATTTTTAAAAACAGAATAAAAACCAGGAGATCATTATACAGCAACAAGACTATATGATGATCAATTCTGATGGTCCTGGTTCTCTTCAACAATGAGGTGATTCAAACCAGTTCCTCTTGTTCAGCGATGAAGCAAGTCATATACATCTAGAGAGAGGCCTGAAGGAACTGAGTGTGAACCACAACACAGCTTTTTAATGCTTTCCGTGAATGTTTGATTGCATTTTGTTTTCCTTGTTAGGTTGTTTTTTTCCTCTTTCTAGATCCGATTTTTCTTGTGCAGCAAGATAATTATAGATATATATACATATATTGGATTTATCATATATTTTAACATATTTAACATGTATTAGACTACCTGCCATCTAGGGGAGGGAGTGGGGGGAAGGAGGGGAAAAATTGGAACAGACAATTTTGCAAAGGTCAATGTAGAAAAATCACTCATATTTTCTGTAAATAAAAAGCTGTAATAAAAAAATAAAAATAAAAAAAGAATAGCACCATACCAGCCAAACAGTCTGAAAAGACATTTCAGATGGGTTTCTGTACCAGCTTGAGGATCTTCTATTCTCTTTTTAAATGTATGAGAACAAATTGCTGAAACCCTAGTAAAGGTTTTATTCTTTAGTCATTTTCAGTCTTGTCCAATCCTTCATGACCCATTTAGGGTTTTCTTAGCAGAGATCCTGGAGTATTTTTTATCATTTCTTACTTCAGCTCATTTTACAGATGAGGAAACTGAGGTAAGCAGGGGGAAGTAACTTTCCCAGGATCATACAGATAGTGTCTGAGGCAAGATTTGCTCAGAAAGGTAAGTCTTTCTGACGCCACACCCCATACGCTATCCACCTGCTGTACCACCTAGCTGCCACCTGGTAAAGGTAAACAGAGTTTATTGGGAAATTACTTTATGTGCTCCTTATTCTTTTAAACAAAAGGGTTATACATTCAGCCCCTATGTGCTTTCAGGGCAGCTGAGATCCCTTTGAGAGATATGGGTTAGAACCTAATCTTCTCAGGAAAGACTTTGGCTGGGGACATGAGCCATCAAGATAACCAATGAGACATCACTGAGACAGAACTGTTATGTCAGAGCACAGGGTCACCTAATTTGACACAGGAACTTGTCTTGGTCCTTCATCAATTGGCTGATGGATGACAAGTCCTACAGACATAATAGTGTCAGCGAAATTAAGTGATTGACCCGAGATGTCATAGTTGCATCCATCAAGTTTTGAACTTAGATCTTCACATTCTAAATCCAGTGCAGTGTTTGTTTTTCCTCACTCTATTACAGCTGCCTCCTTGGCAGTACAATGCTGCTCTTGAATTGCTGATTTCCTGTTTTTCATTCTGTTGACTGGTCTGCCTCCCTTTCTAATTATGCTCAATAATATGTTCTCCTTTTCACTAAAATACTGCAGGCCTAATTATGTTGACCCTGCATCTTTCCTTCACTTTGAGGGTTATTCATAATTTTAGTTCTTCTGAGATCATGGTGTTCCATAATTCACAGTTATAACACATCAATAGGAGAACATTGTTTAGATAAAGTCATTCCTGTAGCTGGGTTTTGGAGAGGCCCTCTGTGACCCTCATTAAATTCAGATAGTAGGCCTAGAATTAGAGTAAGAAAACTCCTTCAAAGGCCAAGGATACTTAACTCTATGGAAAGCAAAGGAACTTAATAGACTCAGGAAGAAACAAATTTATAAAATAGAAGAGGAAGGAAATCCAGAACCATGTAGACTTTTTTTGGCAATAGCCTAAGTGATTCCTCACATGATGATGGACCACTCAGTATTGGGGGGTAAAAGAAATCTTTGGGAAAAGTAGATGTTGACCTTTGGACCTGGCAAAATCTTCCTTATTTATATAGACCTCCCTCACAAAATTAGGGATATACTTCTATGAAAGACTAGAAAAGCATAGGGAACCAAGTTTGACCGCCATTGCTTCTGACTTTCATCATGTATTCTTGATGGCCAATATTCTTCTCTCTTTTGATGATATTAGATTAGATTTTCACTGAATTCTGAACCCAAAGTTCCTCAGAACTAATTGATCTATTTCTCTTTTGAATTTTATACTTTTAGCTGTTCTTTCCAAGTTGGTTTATATTTTTGACATATATTAATTATTTTTAAAATACCTCAAATTTGTATAGCACTTTCAACTTTTCAAAGTATTTTTATGTCTTCCATTTCACATGATTTGTTAAAACTGTTAGCTGCCTCCAACAGCCTCTCAGGATTCCTTTCAAGTTCTTTATGGCAAAAATCTGACTTTACTCCCAGGAGAATTTTATTTATAATATTGTTGAAAGGATCATTACCATAATTTATTATTATTTCTCCAAGTATGATTCCCTAAAGTGAATTTTCTCCAAGCATACAACTTTTGTGCTTTACCCAATAACTAATACAGCACTTTACACACAATGAATGCCCAATAAACATTGCTGGTTATTGACTGATTACACTTAGCCTAAGGTTAGAGTTTTCAATTTTGTTAATGCTGTAGAGACTTGCCCACTCCTCTATCATGGAGCTTTTCTGGGAAACATTTGGCTTCTTCAATCACTGGAAAAAAATCAGTTTACTTGCTTGCCTGTTAAAATATCTATGAGTCATCTGCTTGAGCACTCTAATTAAAGTCAAGGTTCCTCTACAGTTGATTTTAAATCCTCTTTTTTTATGCCCAGTTAACTCCAGAGTTCTCCTAATTCTATGTTTTATATATTACCTATCAGTCTATTCTTCCTTAATTCTCTTTCTCCCGCTTTCAGTACTCTTAACTCTATGGGGGGTGTGGGGGGAGAAACTATGGCCCAAGCAACAGACTTTATAAATTCAGTTCCTGCTAATGTAAGAAACAATGAAATCACTCGTGTGTGGAAAGTACCTAGGATTACAGAATCTTGGCAATGAAGGTCACTGACTTCAAATTCATGAAACATGAATCTCCCCTTTCCCAATAATAATCACTTACATTTACAAAATATCCTAAAGTTTACAGTGTTTTTTATTGTATATAGTGCAAGTACCCACTTTATTGATAAAGAAACTGAGTCGCTGAAAGATTAAAACTTTCTTACAGTCATATTTTTTAGAAGAGCCAGGAATGATTTCAGGGCCACTGACTTAAGTCCAATGGTCTTTTCTCTATGCCCTATGGTCTCTACATAGCATTTCCAATAAATAATTATTCTCCCTCCAACTGAAAATTGACAATGAAAGAGAATTCATTACCTACCAGGTAATGCATTCTGTTCTAAATGATTGTTAGGAAGATTCCTTTGAAGACGGTCTTTTTAAATGATTGTCAGTGGATCATCTTTTCTCACTTTTGGCTTAATAACATTGTTATGTATAAAAAATCAATCACACAAATATACTTTTATTAAAATATAAAAAATGCAGTTGTTCAATGATATGTTTCAAACCACCTCCAATTGTTCACTGAAGAAAGCCATATACACCCAGAGAGAGGGATGCGAAATGTGGACCACAACATAACATTCTCATACTCCTTGATTGATGTTTGCTTACATTGTGTTTCCTTTATCTGATATATCGTTTGTGTAGATAAGATTTTTCTTGCACAACAATGATAAGTTTGGAAAAATGTATACATATATTCGATTTGCCAATATTTTAACATAATTAACATGTAGTGGATATCCTGCCATCTAGGGAAGGGGTGGGGAAGTTGGGGGGAAAAAATTTGTAACGGAAAGCTATGTAAGGGTTGTTGTTGAAGAATTACCCACACATATGTTATGCAAATAAAATAAAATTTAAAAAAAAATGCAGTTGTTACTGAAAGTTACTTACCTCCTTCTCCAGAGCCAGAACCATTATCTAAAAAAAATAAATAAACAAAAATATTAACATCGTACCTGGAAATACTGCTTTTTCCTCCTAAGTTTTACATCTATATAGATCATATGATGTTATAAAAAAAAACAAATGTGTGCACTAATAAATTTTAATAGACTTTCCTCTTCTCAGCAATACAATGAACTAAAACAATTTCAAAAGACTCATGATGGAAAATGACATCCACATCCACAGAAAGAATGATGGAGTCTGAATGCAGATCAAAGCATGCTATTTTCACTTTTTTTTCCTTCTCATGATTTTTCCCCTTTATTCAGATTCTTCTTTCACAACATGACTAATGTGAAAATATGTTTAATATGCTTGTACGTGTATAACCTATATCAAATTGCTTGCTGTCTTCGGGAGGGGATAGGGAAAAGAAGGAGGGAGAAAAAATGGAAATCAAAATCTTATAAAAGTAAATTTAAAAAAATTTTAAATATGATTTCTAGAATTGCACGTTTAACCTATTGGATTACTTGCTGTCTAGGGGAGGAAGAATGAGGGAAGGAAGGGAAAAAATTTTGGAACACAAGGTTTTGCAAAGGTGAATGTTGAAAACTATCTGTGAATGTAGTTTGAAAAATAAAAAGCTATTATTATAAAAATAAAATAAAATTATTTCTAGTTTCACATTCATTTCCCTATTAAGCTAAATTAGGACATTCCTCAGTAATATAGAAAAATTTCTCCTTTTTTAAACTTTGCTTAAAATAAAGATAAATTATAATTATAAAAAACAATTCATTGAATAAACTTAATTAAATCCTACTCCTTTCCTACTTAGGAAAGTACAATTAACATGTTTTTCTAAGCATGGAAGAGGAATCATTCAGTCATTTTTCAGACTCTTTCTGACCTTATCAGGGTTTTTCCTGGCAAAGATATATGAATGGCTTTGCCATTTCCTTCTCCAGTTCTTTTCATGGATGACAAAACTGACACAGAGTGAAGTGACTTGCCCAGGGTCACACAGTATCTAAGGACAGATTTGAACTCAGAAAGGTGACTCTTCCTGATTCTAGGTCTGCACTCTATCCATTGCAGCGCCACCTACCTGTCCCCCTCCTTCAATATCCCTCTTATTAAAAGTGTCAGAGGCAGAAGGCTACAGGCCCAAACATAGAAGAGCCCCAAGACTAGGAAAAGATGATGAATGAGGAAAAGGACAAGAAAATGTCATCTTCTGTGATTAAAATCTATATATGATGAATAAGTAGTCTTAAAAAAAACCGTTCCCAAAAAGATGCATCACTTGTAAAGTGATTTGCTACTGATGAGATTAAGGTATCTCCCCATATATCATATGGAAGAAGTTAACACAAAATGCCATATAATATAATATGTCACATTATATATCATATAATTTGCTAAAAAAATTGGCAATTACACAACAGCAATAAATATAAGGAAATGAAGAAAATGGACATTGTAATGATATATATAACCAGAAGGGCATGATAAGCATGAAATTTTTAAAAAGTAAACATTAAAGAGGGGAATAGTAAAGAACATTTTAATGTTTATATAGGACTCCTAGAATATTTCCCAGTTTATTAGATAGTATTGTCCCTAGAGTGGACAAAACAAATTCTTTAGTTAACCCTGTAGATCAGTAAAAAAAAAAGAAAAGAAAAGAAAAGAAAAAACAACCACTCATTAACCCAATCCAACTTATTTTATTCTAACTCTATACTGGTAAAGCAAGCCTTTGTCCAATAATTTTGTTTCCCAAGTAAACCTAGCTGCCAGGAAGGAAGTATGCCCTGCTGTCCTGGTGCTTGAGCCACATATATCTTCTGTTCTCTTCTCTCCACTCACTGAGCTACCACCACCTTAATTCATAAATTAACAAAACAAGGATTTATTAAGCTCCTACTAGGTGCCAGGCACTTTACCAAGTGCTTTTACAAATATTATCTCATCTGATCTTCATGACAGCCCTCAGTAGTTGGTACTAATCTTATCCCCATTTTATAGATGACAAAACTGAGACAGGTATCCAGGGTCACACAGCTAGTAAATGTCTGAAGCTAGATTTCAATTCAGGTTTTCTTGACTCCAGATCTACTATTCTAGCCTTTGAGACATTTAGCTACCTTTTATCACTTCTCAACTAAATTATTACAAAAGCCTTTTAATTGGTTTCTCTGTTTCAAGGATCTCTCCATTGCAATTCACCTTTTTTCACTCAATTGCTAAAGTAATTTCCCCCAAGCACAGATCTGATTATGTCATACACACAATACATATACACATTCTATAAACTCCAGTGGACCTTTGCTAACTCAGTATCATATTTAAAGTCCTCTACTTGCCATTTAAAGCTCTTTATAACTTGGATTTGCAACCTATTTTTCCAAGCTGTTTACACTTTATATTCCTCCACACATTCTTAAATATAATACTTCAGCTTCATTCTCCTTATCTTTGCACTTCTTGTTCCCCACACTCATAATGCTCTCCATCACTTCTACCTCTTAGCTTCTCTGGTTTCCTTTAAAGACTCAATTCAAATTCTACATTCTTCAGCATCCTGGATTGTCAAATTCAACATTGTACCTTCCCCTCTGAGATAACATTCTATCTACTCTGTAAATATTTTATATGTTTTAGCTTTCTTTATGTCATCTCCTCCATTAGAATATGAGCTTTTTGAGAGCAGAGAGGTATTTTTGTATCCCCAGAACTTAATATAGGGCCAGGCAAATAATAAGTGCTTAATAATAAATACTTGTCCACTTACTGTTGGCTAATAAATGGGACTTCTCATGAAAAAATCATTATCCTGTGAGTTTGGCTGGTATGGGAATCTTTTTAAATATATTTTTTGAAACTATGGACCTGAGAATTTGACAGTGTAACAGAAGTAGAACATACAATTTAGGATATTTACCCAGCACACATATATGATGCAGTTATATGATAAAAGGTCTTTATTATATTATTATAGCATTTGAGAAATGTACAATTGTTGGCATAGTGAACAGTGCCTACTAGGCAAACTTTAGCCATAGGGCTGACACACATGTGCGTGGATGTATCCCTATTTTGGCCATATGTAGCATACCTAAAGTTGCACAGTGCCAAAGAGTTTATGTATTAAAAGACATTTTTATTCAATCGGCTAGCATTTATTGAATACCTACTATGTACCAGGGACTGGGGCTGCAAAGAAAGGTTAATTTAAAAAAAAAAAACACTCCCTAATCTCATAGTCTCATGGAGAAGACAATACATCAAGCATATCTCTTGACTCTCTCTGTTGGGCATTTTCTCTGACTGTCCCTCATGGCTGGAATGCTCTCCTCTCTCTGCTCTGAATACCAAATTCCCTGACTTCTTTTAAGTAATAACTAAATTCTATCTTCTACAGGAAGCCTTCTTCAACCCTTCTTAATTTTAGCACCTTCCCTCGGTTAATTATCTCCTATTTATCCCGTATTTAACTTGCTTTGTACATATTTGTTTGTTCCATTAGATTGTAAATTCCTTGAGGGACTGTCTTTTGCCTCTTTTTTTGTTCTCCGGTGCTTAGAACTGCCCTTGGTATTCAGTAGGTGTTTAATAAATGCTTATTAACTGACTGTTAATGAAAAAAAAACTATGTGCATACAAAATATGGACAGGATTCATTGGGGAGAGTCTCAGAGGAAAGATATTAAAATTAAGAAGGACTGAGCAAGGTTTCATTCACCCTAACAGCCACAGAGCAGACAGGCGTGGGTTTTACCAGCATCTTACCACAACTACTCTCCATGAGGAAGAGATTCAGTACCATCTTTTCCCTCCTATTATTAGATATATAGAAGGAACATTAGAACTAGTTATACAGTAACCCAAATTAGCCTAAACCTAGTGGTCGTCAGAAATTACTGAATCCAGTAGCATGAGCAAGTCTGGTTCTCTCCCCAAAAAAAATTTTTCCTACTTCCATTCAAGCATATATAGACTAGAAAGCTGCAACTAAGGATCAGTATTTCCCCAGCCACACAAAAAACAAGACATGTGAACAAATGCCAAGAGCACTAGCATGGAAAGGAACACATTCACAATACAGGAAAAAGACAGGTCTGATCACAGACCACCATTCCCTTCCAGAATGAATCAGACATGAGCTTGCTAGTGACATCTTGACACTGCTGTGGAAATTACTCCCCAGGAAAGCTGAGTTAAGTTCTGGGTTTCATATCTGTGAGGGGGGATGCTGCTACTGCTGGCTGGGAGGCCGAGAGCAGCAGGATGTGGGCAATCATTCACAAGTACCCCAGCTGTGTCCCAAGACAAATGAGCCCCTTCTGCCACTGTTGCAGGGAGCAACTGTGTCAGCTCCAAGTCCATCAGTCAGGTATAATGAATCATAACAGAGCTCTACCAATTAATCATTGCATATGTAAATTAAAATATGCCTATTAAAGCATCTCCCCAGAACCAAAGCTGTACTGTTGCCAGATTAATTTTCTTCATGAGTGATCCGGTCATATTCTTTTGTTCAAAATTTTTTCATGGCTCCCTATTGCCTCTTGAGTAAAGTCTCAAACCCTTAGTTTTGGCACTCAAATTTTTTTCCATAATCTGCTACCATTCTACCTTTTCAGTCTTATCTGAAATGATTCCATGCATGGTAATCTACATTAATACTCCCCAATGCACTATTTATCAATCCCTATATGTGTCCTGTTTTTCATGCCTCCATTTCTTTATTCATAACATTCTCTTTAAATGCTGAATAAGTTGTGGCAGATGATTATGAGGGAATGCTATTGTGCTCCAAGAAATGATGAGCAGAATTGGTTTTTAGACAACATGGGAAGACATGTATGAGCTGATGCAAAGTGAAATGAGCAGAGCAGGGAGATCACTGTACATAGTAACAGCAATATCTTAAGGATGATAGCTATGAAAGACTTAGCTATTCTGATCAAGATAATGATATAAGGCAATCCCAAAGGACCCATGATAAAAAATACAATTCATCTCCAGAGACAGAACTAATGAACTCTGAATGCAGTCTAAAACACATCTTATTTTTCTTTCTTTTTTGGGTAAATTGCTAATTTGGAAATTGCTAATGGAAATATTTATTGGTAATTATTGCTAACACGGAAATATATTTTGTATGACTTTAAATGTATAATGGGTATCATATTGTTTGCCTTTTCAATGCATGGGGGAGGGCTAGAAGGAAGGAGAAAATTTGGAATTTAAAATTTTTAAAAATTAATGTTAAAATTAAATATTTTTAAAAATAATATTATGTTTTCTTGAAATACCTTTCTCTATTAGTTCCACTTACTGAAATCCTACTCACCAATTTGAGACCCAAATCAAATGCCACTCCTTTTTCTATTGGAGCCTTCCCTGATGATGACAATCCAACTTGATCTATTTTTCCTTGGATTTTCCTTTGTTCATAACTATTAAACTCTTCCTACCCATAACCTCAAATCTCCTGAATACGTTTAGACCAGACAGCTGTGTGCTCAAAACTGGACCTATAATATAATTCACATAAGGGAAAATATTGAGTAAAAAAAAGTTACACTTTGGGCCTGGGATGACCAGTTTGAGCATACTGTCATTGCCTTCACACAATGTGAAAACTCTGGCAAGCTTCCAAAGATTTATAAATGTCATATTCCCAAAAGACCTTCTCCCCTGGGTGGAAACAGTCTACTTGCATGACATGCTGGGGTACTACTGGGACCAAATATAGCACCATCAATCATTCTTGACAGTACTAGTCCACATCCAAGAATAGTGGCTCTTTGGGAAGCCAATGTAGTTTAACAGGGAAGAGAGTCTGTAGGGTACACTACAAGCTGGAAAGGGATAATGATTAGCCACACAAGGTAGCTGCTATCTTGAAATAAGAAACCCACACCAAACAAATAACTTTTAGTAATTCCTGGGCTTCGTAGGTTACCATTGCTGGGTCATCTTCAGATTATCCATCCTGATAGAAAGACAATTGGTGGAACAGTGGAACAGAGATATAATGCTGGATCTGGAGTTAGAAAGACTTCAGATCCCACCTAAGACATTTACTAGTCCTAGACAAGTCACTTAACTACTAAATGCCTCAGTTTCCTAACCTGTAGAATCTGTATAAAACTAGCACCAATCCCCCAGGATGGCTGTGAGCATCAAAGGAGATAATAAAACATTTAGCACAATGCCTGTCACATAGCAGGTGCTATGTAAATACTTCCTTTCCTCTTTCCCTGAAATTATACCTGATCACTCTATTAAAGGATTAGAAAGTTTTTCTGTGGTCCCTTGTGGTAGAAATGCTTTTCATGAATTCCAGGGAAGGCTCCATTCTGGAATATCTCAAATCTCATCTGCCATTTGTTGTAGAAGTTAACCTTTCCAGAGTACATCAAAATAACCATATTTTTCCAATTTGATCCTTAATATGCCATGCCCTGGACATGTGCAGAATACTAGAAATTGCTCTGAATTAAATAGAATTCTATTACTTGGGAAAGAATGTCTCTCTAAAGCAGTATTTGAGGTCTGGGAACAGTACTTAGAACAGAGATTTTTAACCTTTTTGTATGTCACAGGTCCTTTGGACCTGGCAAAGCCTTCAGACTCCTTCTCAGAATCGTGTTTTTAAAAGAAAAAATGTAAAATATAAGATTACAGAGGAAACCAATCATATTAAAATAAAGATGCAGCATGTTCCTATTCAAGCTCATGGATACTCACATTCTTTTTGAGAGATCCCACATAAAGAACACTTGTCCTAGAGGAAGTCATATACCAAATCATCCTGAAAAACACTCACAGAAATCTGAAACATGTGCAGAGTTAGTCTTTCAACTGAAATGGCACCCAAGATGAAAGCACTGTTCTCCAGTTTAGGAAAGCCTATAAACCCAGAGAAGACTGTAATATAAAAGCTGAAAGTTGAAAGTCAGACTTCCTAAGTACATCTGCTGACAGAACACTTCTCTGCTAGACAAACTTATCCAAACATAGTGAACAGGAGACAGAATCTGCTGGATTTGGAATCAGGAACACTGGAATTCAAATTCTCAGATCTCAAAGCCTTAGATACTCACTGATCAAATCACTTAATCTCTTAAAAACTTCAATTAACTTATCTGTAAATTGGGAGTGTGGGAAAGGAAGGGAAAGATGAAGGAAATTGGACTCAGTGACCTATAAGGTCACTTCCAGCTCTATGATTCATTGATCCTATGGACAGTAATAGAAACAAGATTCTGATTACTATAATTATATATATATACATATATATATAATTATTATAATAGAAACTGCATTATGTAATTATGAGCTACCTCTACTCAGAAAGAGGCTCCATCTCTGATAGTTTCATAGATCTATACTCCTATCTACATATGTATTACATGGAGAAGCCCAGATGAAAATACCATAACTAGACCAAGATGGATCAACTCTGTGAGACATAGAGAGTTGTTTAAAACATGGCTTTTGGTGGCCATAAATACAGTCAACATTGACATAAAGTCAACCAGACACGTAAGATCTGTGCTTATAGGAAAACATTTAGGATTACTATAGTACCTTTCAAATTTCTAGAGCTTCTGGTGATCAGTGTCCCTGATTTGCCTCCATTTCCAAGAATAAGCCGCCATCTTGATAGTTGTAGAGCTACTAAGATAATCTATTTCTTTGCCTACAAGAAAACTACTATTACCACTAAAATATTTTTAGTTGTATGGTCTATTGTTCTACCTTCTCTGAAACAAAATCTCTCAATTTCTCATCCCTGGACCACATGCTACAAAGCTCTACAAGTAAAAATTCACTTATCATCCCTTATCATCAGCTTATCATCCCTCTTTCAGTGGGCAGCTAATGGCACAACACAATAGAAAGGATAGACCTGGAATAGATACTAGATGATGCAGTGGATAGAGTGCTGGATTTGGAGTCAGAAAGATGCAAGATCCAATGCAGCCTTAGACACTAGCTATGTGACCTTGGGCAAGTCACTTCACCCTGCCTCAGTTTCTTCATCTGTAAAATGAGCTGGAGAAGGAAATGACAGACCCCTCTGGTGTCTTTGCCAAGGAAACTTCAAATGGGATCATGAAGAGTTGTACCCAACTGAAGCAACAACATTGCACCTCTCCCACTGTGTTGTTCTCCTAGATCTGCTCTATGCAGAATCCTCTTG
Organism: Myrmecobius fasciatus; assembly: GCA_023553655.1. Classification (NCBI taxonomy): domain Eukaryota; kingdom Metazoa; phylum Chordata; class Mammalia; order Dasyuromorphia; family Myrmecobiidae; genus Myrmecobius; species Myrmecobius fasciatus. The sequence goes on along the minus strand of JAJPUD010004729.1, from coordinate 160,808 downwards.
CCTTGGGATTCACTGCTTTTGAATTTAGAGCAAGTTTTCCAGTGTAGCCTTTTGGATCTGGTTCTGGCTCTTATCAGTACTTCCCACCTAACCCATTTCTGTGTCCATTGATCCCATACAATCTCCCAGTTTCTCAGTTTTAAAAACCTACAACCTATTTGATTTTACTTCAGCCATACAAATATAATTATATCTTACCATTCTACTCCCTCTTTCCCTAATAAAGTATTTTCTCCTTCCTTAATAAAGAAAAAAAACATTTTTTTGTTTTCATCATGGCTTCCAATTCCTCCATCCCTCAGTGTTTTCTCATACCACTACCACTACTCTGGCTTCATTTTCATCTGCACCAAATAATTAATTGAATTCCACACAGTAATCAATTCTTGAATTCTTCATTCCTTCTTCCCATCATTATTCATCTCTTGCCAAATCTCAGCCCTATATAAGTCATCTTTTCCACTCCTACTCACATGCTGTTGAACAGAACTGGAGGAAGTCACACAGCTGTGTTTACTGAGTATACTACAGATTTATGTCCTTCCACCAGACCATCAGAGAAGCAAGGCAATCCTTTTATTCTTCTTTGATGGTTTTCCGATTTCATTCCCCTCTGAAATTATTCCAGATCTCCTCTCCTTAAACCTCACACATCTTCCTCTCCTCCAAATTTCTTAAAGTCTTTGCTTCTCAAATTAATAAAAAAAATTGAAGCTATTTGATATCAGCTTCTTCTTCAAACCTTCTTTTCATCTCAAACTCCACTAAGAAATGTAAACTATTAACAATCATATGGAAAAATATTTCAAATCATCAATGAGAAAAATTAAAATTAAAACAACTCTGATGTTTTGCCTCACATCCATTAAATTGTCAAAGATGATAAAAGATGGAAACAGTCAATGTTGAAGGACTATGGAAAGTCAGACACTAATATACTGTTGGTGAAGCTGTGGATTGGTAAAAATCATTCTTAAAAATAATTTAGGAGGCAGCTAGTTGGTGTAGCGGATAGAGCACTAGTCCTGAAGTCAGGAGAACCTGCATTCAAATCTGGCTTCAGATACTTAACACTTCCTGGCTGTGTGACCCTGGGCAAGTCACAACCCCAATTGCCTCAGCAAATAATAATAATAATAATAATTTGGAGTTATGAATGAAAAGATTAAGTTATTCATTTCTACTGAACCAGCAAACCCACTACTGGACAAATCAAGGTCAAGAAACACAAGTAATGAAATACAGAAATACAAAATACAGCCCAAGAAAATTTAAAAAACTAAAAGAAGGATTTCACATATACAAAAGTACTAATGGCATTCCTGTTTTTTATGGAAGCAAAAAAATACAAAATGGAGAATGAATGAATAAACTGCAATATATCAATGTAATACAATGTTATTATGTTACAACATATGATGAATGTGAAGGATTCAGAGAAAAATAGAAAGATATGTATAGACAAATACAGAGTGAAAAAGAAAGAGCCAGTAGAAGAATGCATGCAACTACAATCAAATAAATGAAAACAACACAGAAAGAGAATATACTTCAGGTTAAATGCAATTACCAGGGGAAATTAATGAAACTCTCCTCTTTCCTTGTGGGATTAAGAAGGATGATGATGGTCAAAAAATGGAAGATGAAGACAAACATGATTATTACACTGTTCAGTTCTGATAGACAACTCTTTATTATAAGAAAGGACTCTGGAGCAAAAGAGAATGGGAAGAAGTATATTTTGAAATGATCATGATGTAAAAAAAATTGTATAATACATACCAGAGTAACATGGTCCTCTTGATACTACTGTTATCTCTTTCTGATGTTTACAAGAAGCTCTTCTGAGGAAGCATTCATTTTGGTAAGTGTCTCCATTTGAGCCACAGACAGGAATGTAATTTGTATGACACTATAAAAATAAAAATAAATTATCAAAACTAAATATGAATATCAAATTTCCTTGCAAAATATTTATATAATGTTGTAACAACTCCTTCCTGGAGAATTCATTGATATTTTACATGATTGAAACAAATTTATGCTATTTTCATTATTTGAAGATGACATTGTATTAATAGCATCAGGCCTCCAGAACACTACAAACCTTTTCATGAAATCCATTATTCAAAATAAACCAAGTAACTAACCATCTACATGAAAAAACAAAGTGGATAAAAAGTATATGCTGATGGGCAACGCATAGAGAGTGTATGTATTTGTGTATGTGTGTATCTTGGATAGGCAATACAGAAAGCAAAAGGAGATGGAGTGAGAATTATATAGGAAAAGATTGGACTGGAATACATTTAAGATATTATTCAATGCTTTCAATGATTCAAAGCTGCCTGATTCTGGAAAAACTCATTTTTTAGCTCTACTATTCTCCTGGCAATGAAATATCAGTGGTCATAAAACATCAAGATCTTAGAAGAAATCATTCAAAGTCACAGGTGACTTCAGTTACAATAAAAAAAAATACATTGTTGATAAAAACAGGTCATATCACATTGCCAAACAAGGACCTGTACCTAAGAAGTGCTGTAAAAAATATTACCAAGTACCTATATTACTAAAAAAGGAAGTATATTTCTTGGTAAAAAGAAACCACAGATGAATGGTTCAAGTGTCACATTGGTATCCTTAAGCTATTAAAAGACCCAGAGTAAGGCCTTCAGTGAAATTATAGAGGATTTTTAAAAAGACATAGGTGAGAATTGCACAGTATGGGATGTGGATGAGTTATTACTTCTGTTATAGAGGGAGTAGTCATACGGAAAATATCCCAAACATATACAAATATCCATAAGAACAATGAAATTATTCATAATCCAATACTAATTCCTGAGAGCTTGGTAGTGCAATGGACAGAATACTAGACTGGAGTCAGAAAGACCTGAGTTCAAATCTTATACTTATTTGCTGTGTGCCTCTGGACAACTCACTTAATGGCCATCTGTCACAGTTTCCTCATGTAAAATAGGGTTAATAATAGCACTACCTCTCAGGGTTGTTATTAGGGTACAATGAGATAATATTTCTAATACGAAGCAATATATAAATTTTAGTAATCATTATTAATAATAATTACCTTACAGGAATGTTGGGAGGATTAAATAAGATAATATAGGTCAAAACCTTTTGTAAACATGAAAAATAAAGGATATTATGATTATTCATTAATCAGCCAACATTTATTTAGGACACATTTTGTCTTGGAACTATGCTAAATGTAGGAGCTATAACATATCCTTTTTTCCAATCTGGTTAAAGAGATACAACATATACACATCTAAAAGTCACTTTAAGTGTCTAATAGATACTAGATGAGTGGTTACCATGGTGCTAGAAGAATATGGTCATAAAAAGAAGTCAGAGAGGTTGGGTTGGTCAAGGAAGGCTTCAGAGAGGAACTAAGACTGGAACCCAATACTAAAAAAAAAAAAGTTGGTAGGATTCAAAAAGATCGAAGAAGGAATAAGACAGATGAAGGAAACGTTGCAGCAAACATTTGCTCAGAGGACAGTGAACAGATTCATTTGACCATATCAAAGGGCTCACATAGGGAAATAACAGGATTCAAAATGAAAATGGTAGGTTAGGATCAGATTGTGACTGGTCTTTCCAGTGCAAAGGGTTATTTAAGCTGACTCCTGTTAAGTTAGGTTCATATTCCACAGTTAATAAAAGGTTTATTTAGTCATAGCATAGAAAGGATAGTCAACAAAAATATTGAATCAATTCAGTTCTGCTGGACATGGCTCTCTTCTACAATGAAATGTTTCAAACCAGTTTCAATTGTTCAGTGAAGAAAGCCATATACACCCAGAGAGAGGGATGTGAAATGTGGACAACATAACATTTTCATGCTCTCTATTGATGTTTGCTTGCATTGTGTTTCCTTTCTCAGATTTTTTTTCTTATAGATCCGATTTTTCTCCCACAGCAAGATAACTGTATAAATATGCATACATATATTTGATTTGTCATTAACATAATTAACATGTAGTGGATTTCCTGCCATCTAAGGGAGGGGTGGGAACTAGGGGGGAAAAATTTGTAACGGAAAGCTTTGTAAGGGTCAATGTTGAAGAATTACCCATACATATATTTTGTAAATAAAAAGTTTTAATAAAAAAAAGAAGTATTAAGAACCCAGAAAAAAAAACTGAATCATTTAGATTGGGCAGCTCCATCCCTTTTACACTGAAACACTTCTGATCAGAAGAGCAAGAATAGCGATTCACTCAATCCTGGATCTTTTACCTAACCTGAAAAAAACCACGTGGGATGGCCTTTTTATGTCTTAATAAGGCTAAAGATTTTAACTTGGGGGTGAAAATGTTTTTGAAGTATTTTAATAACTGAATTTCAATATAATTGAAATATGTAATTTCTTTTGCTTTTTATTTTATATATCTTAAAATATTACTCTGAGAAGGAATCTAGGGGTTCCATCATTTTGCCAAAGGGATCCATCAAAGGAAAAAAAAAAGGTTTTCTTTTCACCCTTGCCTTAAGGTGACTAAGAAAGTCATATTAAGATAAGCAGAGGGCACCACAACGCTGTGCTAATGGAGATTTGGCTCAAACCTTAGCTCCTGAGGCCAGTCAAGTCATCATTTTATTGCAGCCTTCTTCCACCAATGTAGATCACAACTCCTTCCATGCTTTAATGGCTGTGGCCAAAAAATTCGTCAGCCAGATTTAGGAGAATGAGCCACTCTGAATTTAGACTATTCCTAGGACTGCAGACACATAATCTTTTGCTGTCTTAAGAAAATCTGTCTGAGTTTATGTTTCTCAGCAGAGGAATCAACATAGAAATTATTAATAGCACTTTTATTATAAATATATAAAGTTATGTTATGTCTCCAAAAAAATGCCAAAACTAAATCTTATGGGAAAAGAATGTTTTTGAGACTTTTTGCACTCATTTGCACCTATTTCCCAGACAGCATCATTGCTGCTTATCACCATACTATCAGGAGAGCCATTACTACTCCTATCTATTTTTGTAGCACCAGGATGAGGAACTAATGGTAGGGTCATATTAGGAATTGTCTTGTTTTTCACTCTTTATTCGTCTAACTCTAACCAATAATACTTTTTTGACTCTACCTGTGGGTTAGGCACACAAATATTCAGAGGCCATTTTTGAATTTGTGCAGGAATTCTCTAAAAGCCTCCTTTTTTATACTGGCTTTGTTGCTGTGCCCTGTGCCTGTTATTTACACTTCTTGATTAAATTCTGATATCTTGTTTACTCTTTGGCTTAGAGTCCCCTACTCCACCTAACTCTTCTAGTCTAACTTACTGATCCTTACAGGCTGTCCTCTGTAGGTTACTTGTTAATTGACCTTCTTCTAGTTATATAAATAAATGATTGTGAAGAACAGGATTTAATTTTCCAGACATGCTGAAATAATGGACTCATAGTGAGAATTTGAGTGCTTTGAGGTGATTTTAAGAACACATTTGGCAGGAGCCCCAAGGATTTGAAGAAGGCTTGAAATGAAAATTGGGGGAAAGAAGCAGAAAAATGCACAAATAAAACTACAAAAGTAGGAATTACAACAGCTTCAACATTAAAGTAAGAATAGTGAAGGAGGTAAAAAAAAATATGAAGAAATAGGAGGCGAGGAGGATGAAAATATTTATAGACTGAGTTGCTGGACTGCCTCTTAAATCATAAGATTGACAGGCAGAAATGGATGGTACCTAACAAGGAATCCTAAGAATATATTTAGCTAGGTACTTGCAAATCTAATTGAAGGAGATTAAATTGAAAAGTAAAAAGAGAGAGAAAATTGCCTGTGTGTATTTATCAGTCTGGATACCAGAGAGGGACTTTTTAAACTTTTTCTACTTGCTGCCCCTTTTCACCTGAAAAATTTTCATGTGACTCTGGGTACACACACACACACACACACACACACACATGCACACACACATACACACATATACAATTTTATATATAAATATATGTAATAGACATACAAATCAAACATGTATTAAAAATAAATCATAATTTCATGATCCCCATATTTAATTATAAAACCCCATATGGAGTCATGACCCACAGTTTAAGAAGCTGGGCCATAAAAAGAGATTACTACATGAAGAAGAAAACAATAATAGAGATATTCATTTCCTCAATCTAATCAACTCCCATGACCACTTTTCTATCCCACATCAGCCACACAGAACCATTCAGTCTCACCCTTAATCTTGCCACCAGAACCTACTTTGGTTGGTAAGCATAAAATCTAGTTCAAAGCTTCTTTTTCCATCCCTGCCCTCCCAGGGGAAAATTCCCACCTAGAGTTTCTAAATCTGTCATTTTATTCCTTTCATCCATTCAAACTAAGTTGATGGAGGGAGAAAAGGATGAAACCTTCACCATCAGTCCTTTGGTAGACTTTAAATCTTATTTTCATGTTTATCTGTGCTTTCTATGTTACTTGATAATGCTAATAAATTATATATTCTTTAACAGTGGCATTTATCTAAGTCTATGAGTTCACAGTTGAGCACTGAGAAATGGGGAAGAAGCCAGTCCATATGCGATTTCCCAGACCTTAGTCTGGAATGGAGGCAAAAAAAAAAAGAAACAAATAAAACTTAATTAGAGTCTCTACATTTTTATATATAAATATATATATATATGTTTAAATATATATATATATTATAAATATAGTTGGTGAATTTTTTGGAGTGTGCTTTTTAAATATATCACAGAACATACTTTAAATTATCTTTGAACCCAGAAAAAAGTTAAATAAGGAATTGAGCTTGTGAGTAGACTTAATTTGTATTCGAGTGTACCTTTTAGCACTGCTGTTACCACCTAATCTGACCTGTCCATCAATGATTTTCTAATATACAAATCCATGTCCCTGTTTTACATGGCATAGTCTGCTCCCTTTCATTTGAATTTGACAGCTGTTTGCTTGTGTTATTCCATTTGATACAGAAAAGTGCCCCTAGGAAACCCACAATTCTCTTTCCTGAGCTATGTGATCTGGAGACAGGAGGACTAGGAAACCCAAGAACCAGGACAAAGCCAAGAAAACAAAGTTTGAAAATAAGTGGATGATCTCTTACCCAGAGTGCACACAGGGAGGAGAATGTGGCTGAATGTCTTAAGAGAATGTGATTCCAGAATGTTTTTTTAAAAATTAACAATTTTGTGCAGCAAAATAATTGTATAAATACATATGCCTATATTGGATTTACATATATTTTGCCATATTTAACATATATTAGATTACTTCCCATCTAAGAGAGGGGGTGGGAGGGAGGAAAATTGGAACACAAGGTTTTCCAAGAGTTAATGGTGAAAAATTATCTTTGCATATGTTTTAAAAATAAAAAGCTTCAATTTAAAAAAAATAAAATATCAATAAAAAAAAAGGCGGATGAAGGTGGCCTTGCTGTACCAGATCTAAAACTATATTATAAAGCAGTGGTCATCAAAACCGTTTGGTACTGGCTAAGAAATAGAGCAGTCGATCAGTGGCACAGGATAGGATATCAGGACAATCTAGGCAATAACCTTAACAATCTAGTATTCGATAAACCCAAAGACCCCAGCTTTTGGGATAAATACTCACTATTTGGCAAAAACTGCTGGGAAAATTGGAAACTAGTGTGGAAGAAATTAGGGCTTGACCCATACCTAACACCACATACCAAGATAAGATCTAAATGGGCTCATGATCTAGATATAAAGAGGGACTTTGTAAGCAAGTTAGAGGAACGTAATATAATTTATCTCTCAGACCTGTGGAGATGGAATAAATTTATGTCCAAAGAAGACCTGGAACTCCTAATTGAACACCAGATGGATAATTTTGATTATTTTAAGTTAAAAAGTTTCTGTACAAAAAAAACAAATGCAGACAAGATTAGGAGGGAAGCATCAAATTGGGAAATCATCTTTACATTTAATGGTTCTGATAAAGGCCTCATTTCTAAAATTTATAGAGAATTGTCTCGTATATATAAGAATTCAAGCCACTCTTCAATAGAGAAGTGGTCAAGGGATATGAACAGACAATTTTCAGATGATGAAATTAAAACCATCTGTAGTCATATGAAAAGTTGCTCCAAATCACTATTGATCAGAGAAATGCAAATTAAGACAACTCTGAGGTACCACTACACACCTGTCAGATTGGCTAAAATGACAGGAAAAGATAACGACGAATGTTGGAGGGGATGTGGGAAGACTGGGACACTGATACATTGTTGGTGGAACTGTGAACGGATCCAACCATTCTGGAGAGCAACTTGGAACTATGCCCAAAAAGTTGTCAAACTGTGCATACCCTTTGACCCAGCAGTGTTTCTACTGGGCCTATATCCCAAAGAGATCTTAGAGGAGGGAAAGGGACCCACATGTGCAAGAATGTTTGTGGCAGCCCTTTTTGTGGTGGCTAGAAACTGGAAACTGAAGGGATGCCCATCAATTGGAGAGTGGCTGAATAAATTATGGTATATGAATGTTATGGAATATTATTGCTCTGTAAGAAATGACCAGCAGGACGATTTCAGAGAGGCCTGGAGAGACTTGCATGAACTGATGCTGAGTGAAACGAGCAGAACCAGGAGATCATCATACACAGCAACAACAGTATTACATGATGATCAATTCTGATGGACATGGCTCTCTGCAACAAAGAATTGTCTCAAACCAGTTCCAATTGTTCACTGAAGAAAACCATATACACCCAGAGAGAGGAAAATGAAATATGGACCACAACGTAACATTTTCATGATCTCTACTGACATTTGTTTGCATTGTGTTGCCTTTCTCTGATTCTTTTTTTTTCTTGTAGACAGGATTTTTCTTGCATAACTTCTCAAGCATTTCAACATTATTAGCATGTAGTGGACTTCCTGCCATCTTAGGGGAGGGGAGGGGAGGGGACTGGGTGTAAAATTTGTAATGGAAAGCTTTGTAAAGATCAACGTTGGGGAACTACCCATACATATGTTATACAAATAAAAAGCTTCAATAAAAAAAAATTAAAAAAATTAAAAAAAATTAAAAAAATAAAATATCTAATAAAGTTTAAAAAAAAGAAAAAAATTAACAATTGGGGCAGCTAGAGGATTCAGTGGATAGAGCACCAACTCTGGAGTCAGGAGGAGCTGAGTGCAAATCCAGCCTCAGACACTTACTAACTGGTGACTTTGGGCAAGTCACTTAACCCCAGTTGCTTCCCCTTCCAAAAGAAAAGAAAATAATGCTTCTGCAATATGTATATTTTCAAACTATAAAATGGACCATAACAGATTTGAGAAGTATCTCAAAATCAATGAAAATACAGGAATCATCTTCATAAGGCACCTCTAATAACATTAAGAGAATTGATATGAATTCTTAGGGCACATGGGAAACTAGTTAAAAAAATTAAAGAAATGTTTTTAGGACAAGCAGATGTCAATTTACTAAGCAATATTAAGGGACCATAACAGATGCATACAAACCATTGGATTTGGTAGATATAGACAAGAGCAATTTATATCTGGAAGGATTCTTATATGTCTATGATCCAAGAATTAAATAAAAGGATTCTGATTGACATCCAGATGAGCTCAACCAAAAATATGCTGACCAAGAAGCTTCAAAACAAAAAATGCTGAGTCCACCAGTTTTGTTTGTGGAAATGGAAGGGCTTATTGATGACAGTTCAGTCAGGCAATAAGAATTTATTAGCTCCTACTATGTACCAAGTGCTGTGCTAAGCATTTTGAAAAGGTAAAAGATAGTTTCTGCTCTTGAGAAGCTCGTAATTAGAGATCATGTCATTGCTCCCATGAAATTTGTAAAAAGTTATCCTTAATAAGCCTCGATTTAATGATGACTGTAGATTATGCAAAAAAAAAAATTCTAAACACATCATTAAAGGTTATAAAAAATTAACACTGAATAATTAGTGATCAATGTAGATTATGCAAAGAAACAGAAACAATTCTAATACATCACTGAAGGCTGCACAAATTTAGTACCTGCTAAATATGTAGCAAGACATAACCTGGTGATTAGAATTGTAGGGAAAGTGGGAGAAAATAAGCATTTATTAGATGCCTACTATGTGGTAGGCAATGTGTTGCATGCTTGAAAAATATTATCTTATTTGATCTTCACAACAACCCTGTGAAGTAAATGCTATAACTATTCCTATTTTACATTTGAGGAAAATGGATATATCTTGTGTCTAAGGTTGTATTTGAATTTGGGTCTTCCTAACTTAAGGTCTACAGCCCTATCCACTGTACCACCTAGCAGAAGCTTACTTTCTTTCAAAGATTGACAGTTGGCAAATCTCTATACTATAATATAGACTTAAAATACTCTTGAAAACACAACCAGTAATTTGGATTGGACCATTATCACAGACTGAACTGTTGCTCACAATTATCCAGACATAGCAATCGTCCATAAAAATGAAAAAATAGCATTTTAATATATGTCATCATTTTAAATATATATAATCTACAAGCTATATGGGATGATGTTTTCAAAATATAGTGACTTAGTGGTGAGGTAAAAAAAATCATATAAAATTAGGATGGCAAGTATATTATGGGATCCAGAATCTGGGCCAGTAGATTCCAGCCCTCCTATTTTGCAATTGTGCTTCAAGTATTAATGCAAAGGCTGGCAATACATTCCTGGAGAACTCAGGGAAAGTCTTCTAAGCAGAATAGTGAAAGTGTTGTGCTACCTGTATAAGTAAATTATCTATTAATATTTTACCTTTCTCTAAACAATATGGAAACTTTCACTAAGCTTACTTGATCCTAGCAGTTTGTCTCTCAATTAAATTATCATTAATTTAATGATCAGATTTATGAAATAATCTGTGTTCTACCTTCCCCTATAGCATATATCTTATTATTTTATCTTGCCCTTCCTATCTTTTGATTTTTTTCCATGAATATAAAAAGTTTTCCTTTTCCAAACCATTTTAAGAAATTACTGTTGTTCAGGGCCTCCTGGAATTTTTTTTCAAAGAGTTTCTCCCATATGGTGATATATGTCAATAAAAGGTATATGCCTTACTCTTGTAGTCAAAGTGCTCGTTATTTTTTGATAGCTTTGGTGCTGTGAACATGGATGCTGTACCTATTATTGTGTGTGCCCCTGGTATACCAGCTTGGAGAATCTTCTGTCACCAATTCCTTTTATGCATCCTAAAGATCCCTACTTTCTATGTGGATACTTTGCCTGTTGCACAAAGCAGGACCAACCAGCATGACTTGATCAAAATATATTCCTGTAAGGCCCTTTCCCCTAAACAAGTGAATTATGTATTTTTCCCCTCTCTCTCAAGAGGAGTTGAAAATTTTGGAAGGGATGTCAAAAATTGGGGCACTAATTCATTGTTAGTGGAATTGTACACTTATCCAACCATTTGGGAGAGCAAGCCAGAATTATGCCCAAAGAGTTATTAACATGCCTATACTCTTTGATCTAGCAATAACACTACCAAGACTATTTCTAAAAATGATTAGGGAGGGACAGCTAGGTGGTGCAGTGGATAAAGCACCAGCCCTGAAGTCAGGAGGACCTGAGTTCAAATCTGGTCTCAGACACGTAACACTTCCTAGATGTGTGACCTTGGGCAAGTCACTTAACTTCAATTGCCTCAGCAAAAAGCAAAAATAAAAAATAAAAATAAAAATGATTAGGGGAAAAGGAAAAGAACTTACTTTCTAAAATATTACAGAAGTTTTCTTTGTGATGGCAAAGAACTAAAATTTGAGGGATGCCCATCAATTGGGGAATGACTGGACAAGGTAGGGCATATGATTGTGATGGAATATTACTGTGCTATAAGAAATGATCTTAGAAAAATATGGAAAGACTTGCACGAAATAATGAAGAGCAAAATGAGCAAAACTAAGAGAATATTATATGCAATATTATTTTAAGAACAACTTTGAGAAAATGAGTTATTTTGACTATTATAAATACTCAAAGTATAACTATATATGTGTGTGTATATATGTATGTATATATATATATATATAAAGGACACAGGAAGAAAAATACTATCTGCATACAAAGAAAAAAACTAAAAAATAGAGGTATATATGGAATAATTATATATATACATATATATATACACACTACTTGTGTTTTGTGGTAGCAAACTCTAAAGTAGAGGGAGGGGAGGAAAAAAAAGAAAGAGAAAAGGAAAATTATATGATAGCTTTATCCTATATTTAAATGAAATAACAAGTTGTGCATAACAGATTTGAAGTTTCATCTGCAATCATCTTTTTTATGATATGCTATAGAAATGCTTTTTTCATTCCATAAATCAAAAATAAATTTTTCTCTATAGTATTTTATTTTTCTAGTTACATGTAAAGATGGTTTTCAACATTCATTTTTGAAAGATTTTGAATTCCAAATTTTTTCTCTCTCCCTTTACTTCCCTCCTCCTCAAGACATCAAGCACACATGTACAATAATTTTAAACATACTTCCAATTTGTCATATTGTAAAAGGAAAAAATCAGACTAAAAGGGGAAAAACCAAGAGAAAGAAAAAGCAAACAAACAAAAGGTGACCACAGAATCTTTTGCTCTGTATTCAATTTCCATAGTTCTCTCTCTCTGGATGCAAATGGCATTTTCCAAGTTTATTGGAATTGTCAACCTAATTGTCAATAAAACAAATTTTTAAAAGAATTAAAAAAAAATAAGAGTTGTTCAATATATGTGTTGGAGACTTAGCAGCTACTGTACTATAAGAAGTAGTTACATGGGGGCAGCTAGGTGGCGTAGTGGATAGAGCACCAGCCCTTAAGTCAGGAGCACCTGGGTTCAAATCTGGTCTCAGACACTTAATACTTCCTAGCTGTGTGACCCTGGGCAAGTCACTTAACCCCAATTGCCTCAGCAAAAAAAAAAGTAGTTACATAGCACAGTAGGTAGAATACTGAACTTGGAGATAGGAAGACCTGAATTCTAATGTGAATTCAGATGATAAATTGTCACCTTTCATAAAGGTGCTTTGGGAATCAAAAAAAAAACATATACATATATTTAACATATATATATACATATATATACATGTAAGGTGTTTTTATAAATACAAAGTAAATATTAGCTGCTGCTATTACTCAGATCCAAAGACTGTTCTTCATAGAGAAACCTTCCTCTGCATCAAACCTTCACCTTCATATCTCTGAGGTGATCCTGATTTACTGGTTACCTTCTGGTGTAGATACCTGATATGGTGTTTGTTTAGTTTAAAGGGATTTTCCCATCCCGATGTTATCGCCCAGGTTTGGGGCAGCTTCTTCTGATACTGATTAATGCTGATTTCTCTGTTCACTGTGGATCTCATTCCATTGGTCTATCAGGAAGTCACAAGCTTTTCCTAGACAAAGCACTGTTGTGGCTGATTTCTGTCCTAGGGGCTTTGCAGGGCTTGATTTTTTTTTTCCTTTGAACTCACTAGTTGCCAGTTCTATCTACCTTTCTGTGTCTATTTGTTTAGGAGGGTGTGAGAAATGAATCAGGGGTTCTAAGGGTTATCACCCTCAGATTGTGTGTCTCTATTTCAAGCCTTCCCTGAATTCAGCTGAGTCTCTTTTGTGCATGTGTTATTCTGTGCAATTGAGTTACTATACATTCCCAAGCTGCAACTCCTTGCCATTTTTAACTACATATGTCAGCTTAAGTGTTATATGAGTGTGATCTGATATTAAAAGATGGAGGAAGTTCTAAGGCACCCCTGCCTCCCATTAGGCATGCTGACTTATTGTCTGTCTTCCCACATAGTCACAGGACCTGTCAGGTTCAGAAAAAAAAGAAATCTTTGTATCTCAAGATTACACTAGGAATTTTCTAAATCTAGATAAAATAAGTACACTTTGAGAGAAAAAATGAAAGGCAAAAAAGTAAGCTTGAAACTGAACGGGAAAATGTATAAAAGTCCAATTATGCTGGCACTGAGTGCTTGCCAGAACAAAATTGGAATGGATCCCAGGAAAAGATACTGTCTGTCTTAATTGTCAATGCTTAAATGCTGGCAAGGATTTTGGTTTTTCTTTTCCAGGTGGGGAGGGAAAGAAAAAACAATTAATGTGATTCACTTTTATAAAGTATAAAGATGGGACTCATTTAAAAATACATATATAACTGGGTTTCCATTCAGCTTGGAGCATTTTGTGTGTGGCTCTGTATGAGGAATGAGACACTGACTCCTTATCTATCAGTGGAGAGAAAGCTGAGAGAGATACAGTATACCTGTAAAAAGGATTTATAGAGTTGATGTGAAAGAACTTTTGGGGAGAGAGATATACATGGCTCCAGATGCTCTTCAGTGCAAATGCACATGAAGGGAAAAACTACAGGAATGTAGAGGAAGATAGCTATTGAACAAATCACTGATTTTTAATTGTTTCCTGAGAGGTACCAAATGGAACCCTTTGAATGATAGCAGGCCCTCTTTCTTACCTTAAGATAATGTCTCACCTCACTTCTAGATGAAATGCTCATTCACTTTTGTATATTCTCATTTGTGATTTCTCAATTTTTTGTTTGCCATTTGCTTGAATGAAAGTACGTAATATTCATGATGCTCTTTTGTAAAAACAGTATTTGGTGGGAAGGAGTTTAGCTGACAAGTGTAAGCTAAGTGCTACCTTCCTCCTTTAGGAGTAACCAGGAAAGTACCCCTAAACTAGACCAGAGCTATTTGAAAAGGATGGATATAAATTTTAGCTAAATAGCCCTCTCAGAATCAGGCAAAGGAAGGACCAAGAATCTAGCTATGGCCCTTCCCTACTCCCCTCAAGGTGAAAACTGCAGCTTTACTTGAAAAGGGGGGAGGCTAAATTACAGAAATAATTATCCAAACCACCTTTAAACTTTTTGTTGTGGTTGTTCAATCATATCCTATTCTTCATGACCCTACTTTGGATTTATTGGCAGAGATACCAGAATAGTTTGTCATTTCCCTTTCTGACTCATTTTACAGATGAGGAAACTGAGGCAAACTGGGATTAAATATCTTACCCAGGATTTACTAAACATCTGAGACCAGACAAACTCAGGAAGATGAGTCTTCTACACATATAGACAATCTGCTCGGATGTGTACATCTATGGACAACTTTGGATGTTCATGAATCATGAATATGAACATATATCTTATCTCTATGAGAAATAATTATTTCTCTCTTGTATTAATAACTAATTATTGGATCAGAACCAAGGTTTTTTCCTCTTTTCTATCTCCTCATGCAGAAATCAACCAGTGTGGAAAATCCAATATACTTACTCAACCACGATGGTAAAGATCTAATCAGACAGTAAAAGAAATTCTAAGCTTAGACTAATGGTACATTTTTGCTCACCATGTTTTCACTCAGAAAAGTCTAGGAAATGTTGATTTTCCTTTTCAGCAGACAAGTGATATGAAAACTAGTAAGTTTCTTTGACCAGGATTTGGATGATTCAAGTCACCTAGGCCAAGATCCTCACTCACTGTAATATTCTTTATTTCATTAATTGTTAACCAATCGGAATTGATTGCCATCCTCAAGAACACCTGATCTTCCAAGGGTATAAGAATTGTGAGCTCACCACCATCAATGGTCTCTGGTCTAAGAGATACAGCCAAATAAACATCCTTTTATTAATAAACCTGTTAGTCACTGTAAGCAAAAATACTAATAATATTATCAATAGTAATAATAATAATAATAATACGAATAATATTTCAGCAGAGATTTTTTTCTTCTTTTTCCTTCCCCTAATCTGGTCAATCAAGGAACAGAAAGAAATGATATTAATTATAATAGAAACAAAACTGAAATAGAGAAAGACTCACTTTTTAGTCATCAAAAATTATGGGAAAGTTTTAATTGCCCACTGGAGCCAATCTGAAGAAATAATTTGATTGAATTCAATTATTTGGCAAATTGAAAAGACCATGTACAGAACTCATTGTACTTATCTAAGCATCCACAGGGAATTAGGTAAAAGAAAATAAAATTTGTTTTGAAAAACTAATTAGTTCATTATGTAGAAAGTGTGCTTAATTGAAAACAGGAATAGGGTGAAATGGAAAATTTTAAAAATATATAGTTCACACTTGAAATAAGATTAACCAAATGTGGAAAAAGGAAAGCTTTAAGTTAAGATATTAAAATAGTAGGAAAAAATGTGAAATGTTCTAGGGATAGGGGCAGCTAGGTGGCACAGTGAATAGAGCACCAGCCCTGAAGTCAGGAGGACCTGAGTTCAAATCTGGTCTCAGACATTTCCTAGCTGTGTGGCCCTGGGCAAGTCACTCAACCCCAATTGCCTCAGCAAAAAGCAAAAAAAAAGAAAGAAAGAAAGAAAGAAAGAAATGTTATAGGGATACACTGAAAAGTACTTACAAAAGAGTTAGTTTAAATTTTTTAAAAAGCAAGCTAATGAAAATTCAGAAAAATGAAAGAGGAAGTCATTGAAAATACCACTGATTAATTGGTTAATATCCTACTTCTGCTGCTTTCTCCTTGTATGACCTTGGGAAAATCACTTAACCTCATCTGAAAAATAAAAAAGTTGAACTAAGTAGCCTCCTGTCCCTTCTACCTCTAGACCTATAAAACTGTTTGGAAGAATTATTCTCCCTAGAGAGTTAAAGAAATTTCTAATGATTTTCAAGTTTAATTTCACAAGATAATAGGATTATCCTGGTTGAACTAATATTCTTGAATGATACCTAGAGTATAAGATAGAAGATGAAAAACAGACAGATATGCACACACACACATATATATGTATAATACCTATATGTATGTATACAGACATATGTACAAATATATATACCTTTAAATACACCTATGAATAATAACCTTGTCATAGTCATTACATTTTCTGAGATATATAAAGCTCTCAATGATTGCATAAATATATCAATGTGTATATGCTAATATGTCAAGAATTTAGTCTTAGTAAACTGCTAAATTTGGTTTTGATAAACAGCTGGAAGATAATTGATAATAATAATAGCTACCACTTATAAAGTGCTTACTATATGCCAGGCATTATGCTAAGCACTTAACAATTTTTATCTTATTTGATCTTCACAACAACTCTGGGAGATAGGTGCTATTATTATCTCCATTTTACAGATGAGAAACTGAGGCAAACAAGGCATTAAGTGATTTGCCTAGGGTCACATAACTAGTAAATGTCTGAGGATGGATTTGAATTCAGATCTTCCTGATTCCAGATCCAGTGCTCTCTATCCACTCTACCACCTGACTACCTATGTCATCCTGTCAATCAGGATTATAGAGGTATCCAAGTGGGATGGTGGAAAGAGTGCCAGGCCTGAAATCAGGAATATTAATCTTCCTGAGTTCAAATCCAGTCTCAGAGACTTTACTAGTTGTCACTCAACTCTATTTGTCTCAGTTTCCTCACCTATAAAATAAGCTGGAGAAGAAAATTGCAAACTACTCCAGAAAATCCCAAATGGGACTTATGAGAATCAGACATAACAAACAATTGAACAACAATTGGAACTATGTAGAGATATTTGGAACACTAGGGAAAAAAATCCATAATAAATGAGGAGAAATTGATAATTTTTCAAGGATAATTAAAAGTTCCTGATCCCAAATTTATGGTATAGAAGAACAAATTGACTAAAAAAAAATTTTAAATTGAAATATATAGGGAAAGAAATATTTGGAAATTCGTTCCAATCTCTACTGATTTATCATAGAAATATTTATTTATCATATTTATCATATCATATATATTATCATAGAAGTATTTATCATAGAAATAATTACATCCTGCTTGTTGTGAATGCTAGAACTAACTGTGAGGATTCCTTCTA
The DNA here is from genome assembly GCA_023553655.1 of Myrmecobius fasciatus. Lineage (NCBI taxonomy): Eukaryota > Metazoa > Chordata > Mammalia > Dasyuromorphia > Myrmecobiidae > Myrmecobius > Myrmecobius fasciatus. The sequence continues at coordinate 142,931 of JAJPUD010004729.1, read as the reverse complement.
TTTCTTTTTTTTCTTATTAATATTGCTAAAACTGATGGAGTCTGAGTACAGATTGAAGCATATTTTTTTTTACCTCTAACTTCTAAACAGATTTCCTCTCTCATTGCTAGTAGATAAAGGGATTACAGAATATAGACTAAGGTCTTAACAAAACCTTGACTACAATGATAGAGAAATAGAAGGAATCAGAATATGGAATGAGGTGATAAAATTATCTCTTTGTGAAGACAATTTGAAGAGATATGTGGAAAATCCCAAAGACTCAACTAAAAAGTTAGCTGAAACAATTTTTGCAAAGTATCAGGACATAAAGTAAATCCACATAAAACATCATCATTCCTATGTAATAAACAAAACTCTCCAAGAAGAGATAATAAAAAATGTTCCATTTAAAATACCTCTAGACAATATAAAATACGTGAGAGTATGCTTGCCAAAAATCCAGGAGCTATATAAATAAAATTATAAAACTTTTTGTACAAATAAAATCAGATTTCAATAATTGGAGAAATTAATTGTTGATTAGTAGGCAGGATTAATATACTAAAAATGACAATTTTATCCAAACTAATTTATGTATTCAATGCTATACCAATTAAATTAATAAAAATATTTTGCTGAATTGGAAAAAATGATAAAATTTATTTAGAAAAACAAAAAGTCAAGAATATCAAAGGAAATAATGAAAAAAAAAGTAAAGGAAGGAGGTTTAGCAGTCCCAGATCTTAAGCTATAATATATAGCAATAATTATCAAAACTATATGTACTAGGGGCAGCTAGATGACACAGTGGATAGAGCACCGGCCCTGAAGTCAGGAGGACCTGAGTTCAAATATGGTCTCAGACACTTAACACTTCCTAGCTGTGTGACCCTGGGCAAGTCACTTAACCCCAATGCCTCAGGGGAAAAAAATTGTACTATATATTCGATTTGTCAAGTATTTTAACATAATATTGTTATGTTATGTATGTATGTATGTATGTAATACATAACACGTATTAGACTTCCTGCCATCTAGGGGAGGGGGTGGGGGGAAGGAGGGAAAAATTTGTATCAGAAAGCTTTGCAAGGGTCAATGTTGAAAAATTACCCATGCATATGTTTTACAAATAAAAAGCTTTAATAAAAAAAACTATATGTACTAGCTAAGAAATAGAAAGGTAGAGTAATGGAATGAAGAGACACAATTTATAGCAAATAGCCATATTAGCCTTATATTTGACAAGTATAAAAACATAAGATTATGGGATTAAAAACTCAATAAGTTGGCGCTTGTGGCTTTTTGAGAGCAATTCTCTATATTTCTACTATAGAGCCACTTAGAGAAGAATATAATGGGAGAATAAGCCTGAGATCTGACCTGTTTTGCCAGAAGATAAGGATAAACCAGTAAGAAATTATTTAGACAGGTCAAAGCTGAGAAGAAATATAAAATGTTTTATGACATTTAACAGTCCTGCAAATTGTATTAGCTTTTGATGGTTTTATGTCAACCTCCTAGAAAAGCATAACAGTATTTGTTATTACTGTTACTTAAGTTTGACTTTTTTTCCATCAAAGTACACTTGTAGATCCTTTGTGTTTAGCATTTCTTTTGGGAAGAGAAAATAAATAGCTGTTCTATACTTGATCCACATTGCACATTTGAGCATCTTTTTACTCTCCTGTTTTGAGGAAACTCTAGATGAGTCAAAACTCAACTTTAACTGATTCTCTCAAAGGATTCAAGGACCTGGCCTCTTTTTTTTTACGTAGTCAAACTTCCTCTAGGACTAAATCCAGTCTATCTGTGTGGATCCAGAGATCAGATTATTCTCTGATTAAAGAGGGAGAAGCTGAAATTCTAAAGAGGGGGGAAGGGAGGGAGGGAGGAAAGGAGGGAGGAAGAGAGAGAGGAAAGAAAGGAGGGAGGAAGGGAGGGAGGGAGAAAAGGAAAGGAGGGAGGGAGGAAGGGAGAGAGGAAAGAAGGGAGGGAAGAAGGGAGGGAGGGAGGAAGGAAAGGAGGGAGGGAGAAACGGAGGGAGTAAAGGAGAAAAGGAAGGGAGGGAGGAAGGAAGGGAGAAAAGGAAGGGAGGGAGGGAGGAAGGGAGAAAAGGAAAGGAGGGAGGGAGGGAAGGAAGGAGGAAAGGAGGGAGGAAGGAAGGGAGGGAGGAAAGGAGGGAGGAAAAAAAGGAAGGAAGGAAGCTGTGTTAAGGGTTTTACAAATATTATCTCATTTGAACCTCACTACAACACTAATAGATAAATGCTCTAGTTAAATTCATTTTGTAGATGAGGAAACTAAGGCAAATAGCAGTTAAATGACTCCCCAGAGTCATAAGCTAATAAGTGTCTGGGACCACATTTAAACTCAGGTCTTCCTGACTCCAGGTCCAATGCTCTATCCACCATGCCATCTGGCTGCCTTGGGCAGACCATGGTTTCAGGAGTTAAGGCTTGACCAGACCTCTAGATTCCAGGTCTGGTTTTTATTTCTCTTCTAGAGTCATAGCATGAATGGAAAGGGATACAGGGAAGTATTGCAGCATGGAAGTCTCTGAAAAAGTCTGTGCTCTAGATACAGAATGAAAGGCTGGAATTTTTGATGATCCATTGGTCTGGGGTTGTTGCTATGTATCTCAATGGTTCATCTTTGAATGGAACAGAGATTAGGTGTATGATTTTCATGTATATAGGGAACTCCCAGATGAAGAAACTCCCCCTACCAATGCAAGTTGGCACCTCCTCTGCCATTACAGTATCAGAGGGTTGCCTTGAGCACCAAAAGGTTTAAACAACCTACCCCAAATCACATAACCTTTCTGGTTCTGAGGCCAGCTCTAAACTGTCTCTCATCTCATTTCTTTAATTTAATGAACTATTATATAGATTCACTAATCTTTTTTCCCTCCACTTTGCCTGGCTATGTATTTTCATCATTTTTAATGGCTTTTTTCTTTTTCCAAATACATGCAAAAATAGTTTTCAACATTCACTTTTGCAAAACCTTGTGTTCCAAATTTTTCTCTCCCTACTCTCCATGCCCTCCCTTCCATAGACAGCAAGCAATCCAATATAGGTTAAAATGTACAATTTTTCTAAGCATATTTCTATACTTGTGATAAAATACAAGAAAAACAACAACAAAAGTGAAAATATTATGACTTAACTATGCTTTGATCCACATTCAGTATCCATAGTTCTCTCTCTGGATATGGATGGCTCTTTCCTTCATAAGTCCATTGGAATTGGCTTGAGATTCACTAATTTTAGCTAATTAATAGGGCAGCTAAATGGATAGAGCACTAGGTTTTCAGTAAAGAAGTTAAATTCAAATCTGGCCTCAGAAACTTACTAGTTATATGACCTTGAACGAGTCACTTAGCCCTGTTTGCCTGTTTCCTTGACTGTACAAAGGGGATAATAACAGTACCTGTGTTGTTGTGAGAATTATTTGTAAATGTGCATAGCACAGTGCCTGGCATATAGGATGTGTTATATAAATGCTTATTCCTTTCTTCTTCCCCTAATCTATAGCTGAGTCAGCAAACTAGAGACTACAAGCCAAGTTCAGCCTCCCACTTGTTTTTCTAGAGCCTGAGAATGTTTTTTTTATATTTTTAAATGCAATAATTTTAAAACTATGAAAATATAATTATTTTAAAATACATAACCATTCTCAGCTTATAGGTCATACAAAAACAGGCAATGGAGCAAATTTAGCCATAAGTTGCTAGTCCTAAACTAGAGTCGTTCCCTGTAATATTTCCCACTATTTGAACCTGTTCTTCTCAAACTATGATTCTACTTCCTCAAGATCATAAAAAAAATTTGCTTTGCTTAATCATTTTGAAAGACAGTTCAGGCCCTCCTGAAACTTCTGTAGAAAGTTTCTTCCATGCATCTATAAAAGCATAAGCCTTGCTTATAGTTAGCAAAAGACTGATGGTTATTTCTTTAACAGTATCATCTCTGCTATTCTGAACTGAAGATACTTTTAGACAGGCTCCAGAGGATAAACTTATTCTACCACAGAAAAGTTATTTTATCCCCCTATATGCTAGTCTCTTGAACTTTATTATAAATGGACAATAGCTGAAGGGGAATTTGTCCCGGGACAATTTCTAGCTAAACTCTATAAAAATGAGAATAAGACAATGATAATGATCACAATTTGTATTTAAAGACATTTTTTCTTCTTTTTTAAAAAGCAACTTAACATATATTATTTATTTATTCTCACAACTACTCTGTACCAGGAATCAGGGCAATAAAAGAAAGAATCAGTCACCTATATACCCAGTTTCCTATTTGTGGTCAAAAAGGCATCCGGCCTGTCAACTCTATTTTCATAATAAATGAGAAACTAAACAAGAAGAGGAAAAAAATGTTGCAGCTACATAGAAAAATGGCTAGTGAGACTTCCTAGGAGAGGCAAATAAAGAAACTGGCAGAACTGAGTTTTATTGTTCATCCAAAGACAACAAGAATCACCATTTTGTGGTACATTTGGTACTTGTCAGAATAATAACTCATGTACTAACTCCTATTAAAAGGAAAAAAGAGACAGAAATTGTACAAAGATCTTGATGATACTTTATAATTTAATAATATTAATATTATAAAAGTAATAGTATAATCAATGGCCTACTTATCATAATAAACATATCATTTAATTTTAAGTGACTAGAAATAGCAAATGACAACTAAATGAAGAAGTATTAAAGTTAATATTCTTACCTGAAATTGACATGCACATTTCAAGCCTTCTCCATCTTCTTTACAGAGTCCTCCATATTTACAAGTCGATTCATCACAAACTCTTACATCAGACTCCCTCACATTTAATTCTGAAATAGAGGGAGGGAAATAACATTTTACATATACTGATTAACTCATTTGATTTTGTCTCTTAGATTTGTGTCTGAATGGTCTTTATAAATGAACAAGCCTGAAATGTGCTGTAGATAACATTCATGTCTATAAAGTGGAAAAAGACAACATAATAAAAAGTGAGTGACAAATCAAAAGCCTACTATAGAATTTACATTTTGCAAGTGCCCCAAAAAGAATATTTAATGATCAAGAAAAAAATGACCAAAAATAGCCATAATCGACCAAAGTTCAAAACCTTATGATTTAATAACGATATTATAAAGAACTTTAAAGTTTAAAAATGCTTTACATACATAATTTCATTTGAAATTCATAACAATTCCTTAGAGTAAGTTTTACAGGTATGATTTATTCCCAGTGAATAACCCACAGTCACAAAGCTACCAAGTTTCAGAGGTAGGATGTGAACCCAGACTTCCTGACTTCTTGAGGTCCAGTAAGCCCTCCTCACCACTATGCTGCTTAACACAATTCTGTTTCAATTCTAAATCCTGTGATCCAAATTATAAAAATCTCTAGAGCATTTGCACTTAGAGCTGCCAACATTTTTGAAGATTTTTCTCCCTTGCTATTTTTACCCCATGCTTTAGATTTGATTAGAAAATGAATAATTGATTCTGTCAGTGAGGAAGTTAACTCAAAAAATTTCAGAGCCATAAAGTTCCTTTGAAATCACAGAATAATAATTCTAGAGCTGGAAGGGATCTCAGAGTCCATCTAGTCCAACTTTCTCATTTCACAGATGAAGAAATTGAGGATTGGGGAATTTAAGTAATTCTTCTAAAAATGTGCTAGGAATCCTCACAGTTGCTTGTCAAGATGACATACTTATAGAATTAAAAAACCAGAACCTTAGAGAATATCTACTTTAATCTACTTGTAAATTATAAAGGATGCAACTTGGGCATAGAAAGGGTATCACAACTATTGGTATTAATAGAATTAAGTTACCAGACCTCCTGAATTTAGATTCAATCCAATTGTTTTTTAATTAGCACCTACTATGTGAAAAACAGGATGTTAGGCACAGGGGAAAATGAAAACAAAAAAGTCTCTGTCTCAGCAAGATTATGTTTTATTGTGGGGATAACATGTATAAATAGACATAAGGCAATTTGAGAATGGCGAGAGTACTAATATGTAAAAGTGTCCAGAAAATTTTTGTATAAATGGTGCTCAGTTGAACTTTGAAAGAAATTAAAAATTCTACAAATCTCAAAGCCTGAGAGTAAAAGTCTATACAAAGATCCATAGATAAAATAGAATATCAAGTTTGGTAACAGCCAGTTCATCTGGAATATGTAGTATGCAAAGAGAAATCATATGAAATGTATCTGAAAAGGTAGTCTGGAGCATGATTACTGAGGGCTTTAAGTGCCAAGATGAAATGTTTGTGTTTCATCCTAAAGACAACTGGAAGCTACTTTAATTTTTTGAGCAGGAAAGTGACATGATCAGATCTGTATTTTAGGAAGATTGTTTTGACATTAATATGGAGGATGGATGGGAAAGGGAAGGGAATGGAAACCAATTAGGAGGTTGTTGCCATAGTCCAGGAGAGAGGTAATAAGCATAGGAATTAAGACCATGTGGAAAATGTTATAAAGATAGATTGACAAAACTTGACAACTGATTGGATATAGAGAGTAGAGAGAGGAAAGAGTGAAGGATAACTTTTAGGTAATGAATCCAAGTGACTTAAAGGTAAATTTTTAATCTGATTCATGTAATTCAAACCTAACAAGGGAAACAAAATTAGTCAAAATCTAAGCATCTTATCAGACAATCCGTTGGATCAATCTTCCTTTCTTTTCACTAAATGTCTTACTGACAAGACAGATTAAGTAAAGTTTCATCTATAGCATAAACACTATTATGAAGATGACAATAACTGGATTGACTGAGGATCAGCAAGACTACCAATTTTATCAAATGATGTTAAAAATTAAAAATCTCTTTAATCTTAGATTAAAAATTAAGAGATTAAAAATCTCTATAATCTTATTTTTGCAGAAAATTAGTCACTGAAAAGTTGAAGTAGTGTAATTCCTGCTAAGAACCAAGCAACAGCAACAAAAGGGAACATAGACTGCTTGACTTTGGGTAAATTATAGCTGTATTCTGGATTTTACTTTCCTTATCTGGAAAATAAAGAGACCCAAAAAAGTCACTAAGCTATGTGAGCCTTTTATTGTGATTCTATATTCCAAAAAGATCCAAGAAAGAGAAAAAGAATTCATATGCACAAAAATATTTATAACAGCTCTTTTTATAGAATCAAAGAACTGGAAAGTAAAAGAAAGCCCATCAATTAAAGAATTGCTAGACAAATTAAGGAATATGAATGTAAGGCAATACTATTGTGCCTTAATAAATGATAAAAAGGACAGTTTCAAAGAAACCTGGGAAGATTTGCCTGAACTGATACAGAGTAAAGTGGACAGAATCAAGAAATCAATTTATATAATAACAATAATAATGTAAATTCCAATTCTGAAAGACTTAAGTATTCTCATCAATGCAATTAATAACCATGATTCTAGAAGGCAAATGATGGATGATTCATGATATTCATCTCCTATCAGAGATATGATAGATTCAATGTACAGAATGTTACATACCTTTTTGTATATGGCATAGATAGGAATTTGCTTTCATTTATTATGCTTATTTATTACAAAACAATTGGAAATGGGATAGGAGGTTTAAAAAAGTTTGTTATTTGAAAAAAATTAATTAAAATATAAAATGAAGGGATTAGACTAGATAATCTAAGGTGCTTTCACTGTCTAAAATTCTATGATTAGAGTTTGATAGTTAAAAAAAAGAAATGAGTACTCTAGCCCTTCTAATTTACTTCTTACTCCTGGATTTCACAGCATAACTTCAAAAACTGAATCAGCTAGAACACTTCCACTCTATTCCATCTGTATGGGTTGCATTTTGTTTCCTCCTACACCTCATCTGCTCTCATCATGTTAGGAAGATAATAATAGTAGTAGCTAGCATTTATATAAAATTTTAAGGTTTACAAAGTACATATAGATAGATAGATAGATAATTATCTAATTTGATCCTTCTACAAGCTTGTGAAGTAGAAGCTAAAATTCTGGTTTCATAGATGAAAAACTTGAAGCTAGAAAAATTTATGTGACTTACTCAGGTTCACACAGCTCTAATAAATACTGAAGCAGGATTTGAACTCAGAATACCTGACTCCAAGTTCAGCTCCCGAATCATTGTGCCATCTCACTCCTGCAAAGTATCACGAGGATTCCATCATCTGCATTCACATTCCCGGGAGAAAGCAGACAAGTATTCCACCTGGAGACTTGCCAGAAGAAAATCTAGTGAACTGGTATTTTGAACTTGACCAGTCAGCAAACAACAATGACTGTGTGTGTTCTCTAAACTAAACACTGTGGTAAATAAGACTGAGTCATAAAGGAAGCTGGACTCATAATCCCTGTTCTTGTCATGTGAGAAATGATGGATGCACAAACAAAAAAGAAGTACAAGTAAATATTACAGGACAAGTAAAAACGAATACAGCATCATTCCTCTTCTCCTAGTTTAGTACTTCCTCATGATATCGTTTCTTGCTTCTGCCTTTGACACTACTAATAGTCTTCCTTTTTTGCTTTCTTTCTTCTTTCCTTTTCTATTTCCTTGAGGAAATTTCTATTTCCTTAAGGACATTATATACTATTGGTTTTCCTCATTCCCCTCAACCATTCCTTTGCTGACTTTTTAAAAAATTGTTCTTCATTTCTGTCTGTTTCTCCATGAATCTATTTGGAGTTTTCTTGGAAAAAAATACTATATATAGTTATTTCCTTCTCTAGCTCATTTTACAGGTGAAGAAACTGAAGCAAACAGACTTTCCCAGAGGGTCTAGATCTAGAAAGAGTTTAAGATCAGATTTATTCTTTGTGGTCCTGCCCCACACTCAGTCCTGGGCCCACTCCTTTTCCCTGAATACATATGTAGTTTTCCTTTCCACATCACAACTTTCCTCACTGTGGTTTTGATATATCATAGGTCAACAGAAGAAATTAAATGAGAATTTGGAGGGAGTTTTGCCAAACACACAAAGCCCAGCAGAAAACACAGAAAAGGTTTAGAGAATCAGAAATATCACGTAATATCAACATATTTTATCTTTTAATATAATAATTTAATCTTATATAGTAAAAAAAGAGGGACAAAATTTTTACATAGATTTTCCAGATTGCAACAACATTGCACCCCTAATCTTTGCAATGTAGAATGAATAACTATACTCCTTTTAGGTAAAACATACATTGAATGGTTCCCAATTACTTTCAAAGTTACACATTCAGGCTCAAGAGAAATAATAAGTACTTCTGACTAACTTACCCCAGGTAGACTGAGAGAACTAGAAATAAACTGAAAGTCGGACATGAGTTCTTCATTAGCCAAGTTAATGTACCATGAAAATGATAGTAGCTTAATTTGAGGAACAAAATTTACAGCATTTCCATTATTTCCTTCATCAGCAGTCATCTGCTTTAAAGGTTTATGTGACATTCTAGCACTCCTACTTTCTGGGAATAAATAGATGAGATGTCTAATTGTCATGAAAGTATTATGTGGTAGGTAGATTACCTTGACTTTTGAAACTTCTAAGCTGTGACAAATTTTATCTGTTATTAGAAGCTATTAGATAATGCCTATTTTGATGATAAATGTCTTTTTTTTCTCTATATGTTAAGTACCACTGTGAACAAGTGAACATTTATTAATGACCATATATTAGGTATATAGGGCATACAGAAAAAGTTATGGCTCCTCCCTTCAAGTGGCTTATTGTTGGCAGTACAGACATGAAACAATTAATGAACAATACATAAACTATGACCAGCAGCTAAATTGTGTGGAATAATCTATAGGTGCTGTTGGAATTGTAGAATGGGAACAATTAAGAATGATTGAATTATTCTGAAAATCATTAATACTCAAATCAATTACAAAGGACCAAAAAGGAAGACATTATCCACCTCCAGAGAAAGAACTGATAAATATTAGTATGCTTGTGTGGTTTTGTTCTCTGAGTATGTGTGTGTGTGTGTGTGTGTGTGTGTTTGAAATGGCACAGAATGGGGAAGTATGGAGATAGTTCAAAACTTAGAATATATCCAAGAAAATGGATTTATGGACTATCTCCCAGTGATTAAGGGTAATCATCAGAGCCCAATTCCTAGGGAAAATGGGATAGCACAAATTATAAGAGAGTAAAAAAATAAGTTTGCAAAATGATAATTATGGTGGTAAAAATAATAATAGCACTTATATAGCGATTTAAGATTTACAAAGTGCTTTACATAGTTAGCTCATTTGATCCTCTAACAACCCTGTGAAGTAGTTGCTATTATTATCCCAATTTTACAGATGAAGACATTGAATTTGAGAGAGAAATCAAGAGACATCCCCAAGATCACTCAGTGTATAATTGCTTGGGATAAGAATCTAATTAGGATCTTCCTAATTCCAAGTTCATTTCTCACACCACCTGGCCACCTGCCAAATCCACCCCCCACAACCCACTCCTATTTCTAAAGATGACAATACATGTCTTCCAGTCCCCTAGGTTCATAAGTTTAGTGTTACCCTAAACTATTCATTCTCCCTCATCTCCATATGTGCAATTAGTTACCAATAGTATCTCTCACATCTGGCCTTTTTCTTCTACTTAGCCTACTTCCTTCCATTCACCTAGCATTTTAATTCAGATCCTCATGACTTCTTTCTCAAGCTATGTAATGGTCTCCCACTAGATTTTCCCACCTCAAACTCTAATCCATCTTCATCATGGCTGCCAAGGGAATTTTCCTAAAAGTAGGTCTAACTGTGTCACTCCCCAAGTTGGTAAATACCCAATGGTTTTCTGTTACCTTGAGGAAAAATGGAAACTCCTCCATTTGGCTTTAAAAACTGCTCACAATCTGACCCCAACCCATCTTTCTGGTCTCAATCTGCATTGCTTCCCTTCCCACACTGTATGACCATGTCTTTGCCCTGACCAGCCCCCCAGGTCTGGAATAATTCCTTCTTCACATTAGCTCCAAACAATCTCAAACTTCTTTCAAAACACAGTCCAAGCACTACGTCCCAAAGGATGCCTTTCCCAAGTCCTCTCTCACCAACTACTTTGTATTTATTTTATGTTTATCTTGTATTTATTCTGTTCATGTATATATATATGTGTTCTTGTATGCATATATTCATACATATACATATATCTGCATTATGCATGCATATACAAATGTATGCAAGTATATGTACACAAATGCATTTATGTCATTTACCATATTTCTCTTGTATTTATTTTGCATATTTATAGGCATGTTTACAAGTACTTGTGCGCATATATTCATACATACAAATAAATTTGCATTATCATGCATATACAAATGTATGCAAGTTTATGTACACAAATGCATTTATGTCATTTACCATATTTATCTTGTATTTATTTTGCACATTTATAGGTATGTTTATATATACATTAAGTACTTGTGTGCATATATTCATACATACAGATAAATCTGTATGTATATACAAATGTATATATATATATATATACATACTTATTTGCCCATCCCCTTGAGAATAAGAATTGTCTCGTCTTTAACTTTCTATCCACAATACCTAACACAGTATCTGCCACATAGTATATTCATTTAATGAATATTTATTGGTTGATTAATTATTGTTCTGCTAAGGAAGCATAATCAATTATGATTCCCCCTACACTGGAAACCTAAGCACCTAAGAAACCTAAGTACAATGATACTTAGTATGATATCTGAAATTTGCTTCAGCTGCTCACAGAATGTGCTACAAGTAGGAGTGGGAATATTCTATGTTACACATGGACTCACTAACTATAAAGACTATCATGTTCCAGGTGAATACAGGCAAAAGATGTAGAGGAGACACATAGATTATATAAAAAAGAGGTGTCTTGAATAGACCTACATGGGGAAAAGCATACAGAAAGAGATAATGATTATTAATGTCAAATGCTTTAGGAGGTCAAGAACGATGACAATGGAATAAAGATTGTCAAACTGGGCAATTAAGAGGTTGGTGCTAACCTTGGAGAGAGTAGTTTCAGCTGAATAATGACATCAAAAGCCAGACTGGAAAGGATAGAGGTGAAAGGAAGCCGAGTAGAAGCCATAAATGCAGATAGCTTTTTTCTAGATGAGCAGGGATATGTGCACTTACATTTTTAATATTTTCATAACGAGTTTCAATATAATCAATATAATATTTTGGAATACTGTGTCTTTTAGTTTTAAACTTTTAAAACATTTAAATTAATTAAATGTGTTTAAAAACATTATTCCAAAAAGGATTTATAGTCTTCACCAAGTTGCCATTGAGGTATATGATACACAAAAAGGGTGAAAATTTCTAGGAATTTAGTTGAGAAAGGGAAGAGAAAAAGAAAATGATAACTTGAGGGGATACACTGACTTTGAAAGTGAGAGGCTGATTACTTTATGCAGTTCTGCCTCGCTTGAATCCAATTCACGGCCAAGTCACGACATTACCCTAGTGACGTCACTGGAGCTCTTCAAGAATAAAGGATGAGGGGCAGCTAGGTAGTGCATGGATAGAGCACCAACCCTGAAGTCAGGAGGACCTAAGTTCAAATCTGGCCTCAGACACTTACCACTTCCTAGCTATGTGACCCTGGGTAAGTCACTTAACGCCAATTACCTCAGCAAAAAAGAAAAAAAAAAAAAGACTAAAGGATGAACAACAATTCCAACTCTGACTGCAAACAAATAAAATTAGTGCAGATCCAAATGATAAACCATTTTTAATATATAGCTATATGCATACTGATAAAATGCTTAAAACATTAGTCTGATCTAGAAGAGGCCACAATTTGCTATAAGCAAGAAGAAATGGCTTCTCTTCCATCCAGTTCTCCATCAGGGAGTAACAAGGTGACTAATAGATGAGAAGGTCTCTGCCACTAGAAAGAGACAAAGGGAAAATCAATGCAAGAAAACCTCATTGCAGTCCCATATTCAAGCAAACAGAAATTGGATATGATACTAGAAAGATACAAAATTTAGGTAAGAGGCAATTCCTGCCTTCACAGAACTTACAGATGGAAGGAGAAAATGATACTAACAGATATCTTTCATTGACTGCTATAATGTTCTCCCTAAAGTCTTCTCTTCTGAAGGTTAAATATATCTAATTCTTTTAATAGCTCTTCACAAGACATGGTCTTGAGGCCCACAATCCATTTTGATGAACTTCCTTTGTTCATTCTTCAGCTTAATGTGGTGACAAAAAAACATGGTGTCCTAAGTAATTCACATCTCTAGATGTGGGGCAATCAAAGAAGGGTAAAGTGGGGTTAACACCCAACTCATTATGGACACCATTTTTTCTCAATGCAGCCTAAAATGAGATTATTTGAGTCAAAGATGGTTGCTATGTCACACTAATATTGAGCTTGCATTGAACTAAAATTCCCCAAGTCTTTTTGTTCTCTCTCCATTGGTCCTTCAGCTTGTGAAGTGGATTTTTTTTTAACCTCAAATGTAGGATGTTATTTTTATCTCTAGGAAATTTCTTTAACATGTATTGAATTACTTGCCATCTAGAGGAGGGCATAGGGGAAGGAGGGGAAATCAGAACACAAGGTTTTGAGATGGCTAATGTTGAAAGATTGTCCACGCATATGTTTTGAAAAAAAGCTTTAATAAAGAAAAAAAAAGTTACAATCAGTAAAAGTAGAGGCATTGAGCATAGAAAGGAAATCACAGGTTCATGATGAATTATAGAAGTATTTATGTTTCCTACAACTTTACAATTCTCTTCACAACAACAAAACCTCCAAAGTTATAAATGTCATGTCAATTTCTTATAAAAATAATAATTTAATATTTTTCATTAAAAATCTTTAGCTATCTTTTAAAAAAAAGAAAATTTCATCTCTTCAGAGATAGCCCATCATTCTAGATTGTGAAGTTCTTTCTGGATCCTGAATATATTATACAGCATACAACTCTGTCATCTACAAAGTTACTAGACATTCCCATCCACACTTTTGAATTCAGAATTTTGAAGATGGGACCAGGCTACTTTTATGTATTTGTCTGTGTCTAGCAGTACCAAACATACAGTATGCATCCATAATTTGTTGTTGTTCTTTGTTCTCAAAGGGGACCATAATGACATCATCATGTTGAGGTCAAGGAACAATACCTCTGACTACAACTGATCAAATCAATATGAAATCTACCACAGATCTGGCACAAATAGTCCTTGTGAATGCATATACTGGAACTGACCTTATCACCATGCAGATTAGAACTTCCAAAGCTTCATGGAATAGTAAAAATGTATTTTATACTAAATGGTTCATTTTATTTCTAAATGATTCATCTTCCTAAGTTCAAATCCAGCCTTAGATACTAGCTATGTGATTCTGGGCAAATCACTTCACCCTGTTTACCTCAGTTTCCTTATCTAGAAAAGGAAATGGTAAACCATTCTAGTATCTCTGCCAAGAAAACCCAAAATGGGGTCACAAAGGTTAGGATATGACTGAAAAATAGTGATCAAGAACATTTATCCCTATGCCCCAAATTCTGCTTTTTATCCTTTTCAACATTATCTCATATACAAAAAAGATAACTTTTGATAATTTCAATTTTCAAAAAATAAGTCAACAAGAAAAGAAATCACTATGAGTTAGCAGAGATAGAATGCTAGATTGGTCATTAAGAAAACTGGGCTTACATTTCTAGTCATATGAAAAAATGCTCTAAATCACTATTGATTAGAACAATGCAAATTAAGACAACTCTAAGATACCACTTCTCAGACTGGCTAAGATGGCATTATTATTATATTACCTGAGAGGTATCATAATATAATGGACAGAGATCCTGCCTCAGAATCAGAACTACTTAGATTCAAGACCTCCTTCTGGCATCTAGCAGCAATGTGACTGTAGGCAAGTAATTACATTTTTCCATGGTTTAATAACTCTCAGGCTCTAAATTGCAGAGAAAGTATCAATCTGCATTGGTAAAGGAAGTTTTCTCTCCTGGGAATTTCTCATACCAATAAAATCACAAGTCTTATCCTGGTCTTTTTCCTATTTAGAGCTATTACCAGTATACAAACAGGGAAAGGGAGCTCTTATCTCCACATGTAAAGACGCATGTCTCTCCTGATAGGTCTTTAAAAGTTACCAAGAGAATGTGATTAGATTCTATAATTTATATTTCAAAAAATATTGATAGCACAGATGTAATGATAATTTTATAATATAATCATATTATAATCTGATATAATGATAATAATAATTTCACAAGTATGCTGTGAGGCAGTATGAGCTAATGGTTAGAGAGCTAGTCTAAATTCTAATCTCATGTCTGGCATATAATGAGTGTGACTTGACAAGTCACCTAAACTCTCAGTGTTGGTGAAGGGGTTAATCTGAATTGACAGAGAAAGTTTCCTTGTTGGGGTTCCTTATACCAATAAGATCACAGTGAGGTTCAATTCTTCCTTTTTTTCTTCCCCATTCTCCCCCAAAATAGGCTGAACTACTTGAGCTATGAACAGAAAAAAAAGGATTTTATGATATATAATCATATGCAGTAAAAGAAGAATATTGTCGATTATACAATGATCAATACTGATGGATATAGCTCTCTTCAACAATGACATGATTGAGGCCAGTTCCAATGATCTTGTGATGAAGAGAGCCATCTATACCCAGAGAAGACTGTGGGAACTGAATGTGGATCACAACATAGCATTTTCTGACAGGAAAAGATAACGATGAATGTTGGAGGGGATGTGGGAGGGCTGGGACACTAATACATTGTTGGTGGAACTGTGAACGGATCCAACCATTCTGGAGAGCAATTTGGAGCTATGCTCAAAAAGTTGTCAAACTGTGCATACCCTTTGACCCAGCAGTGTTTCTACTGGGCCTGTATCCCAAAGAGATCTTAGAGGAGGGAAAGGGACCCACATGTGCAAGAATGTTTGTGGCGGCCCTTTTTGTAGTGGCTAGAAACTGGAAACTGAAGGGATGCCCATCAATTGGAGAGTGGCTGAATAAATTATGGTATATGAATGTTATGGAATATTATTGTTCTGTAAGAAACGACCAGCAGGACGATTTCAGAGAGGCCTGGAGAGACTTACACGAACTGATGCTGAGTGAAACGAGCAGAACCTGGAGATCATCATGCACAGCAACAACAGTATTACATGATGATCAATTCTGATGGACATGGCTCTCTGCAACAAAGAATTGTCTCAAACCAGTTCCAGTTGTTCACTGAAGAAAACCATATACACCCAGAAAGAGGGACATGAAATATGGACCACAACGTAACATTTTCATGATCTCTATTGACATTTGCTTGCATTGTGTTGCCTTTCTCTGATTCTTTTTTTTTCTTGTAGATAGGATTTTTCTTGCATAACTTCTCAAGCATTTCAACATTATTAACATGTAGTGGACTTCCTGCCATCTAGGGGAGGGGAGGGGACTGGGGGTAAAATTTGTATTGGAAAGCTTTGTAAAGATCAAGGTTGGGGAACTACCCATACATATGTTATACAAATAAAAAGCTTAAAAAAAAACATAGCATTTTCACTCTTTTTGTTGTTGTTTGCTTGCATTTTATTTTCTTTCTCATTTTTTTACTTTTTGATCTGACTTTTCTTATACAAGAAGATTATTGTATAAATATGTATACATATATTGAATTTAATATGTATTTTAACATGTTTAACGTATATTGGATTACTTGCCATCTAGGGAAAGGGGTAGGGGAAAGGAAGGGAAAAATTGGAACACAAGATTTTGTAAAGATAAATGTTGAAAAATTATCCATGCATATGTTTTGAAAATAAAAAGCTTTATTTCAACATTATTAACATGTAGTGGACTTCCTGCCATCTAGGGGAGGGGAGGGGACTGGGGGTAAAATTTGTAATGGAAAGCTTTGTAAAGATCAATGTTGGGGAACTACCCATACATATGTTATACAAATAAAAAGCTTTAATAAAAAAAAATAAAATAAAATAAAAAGCTTTAATAAAAAGAAGAATTTTGTCTAGGTTTTCATTTTTATTTTCTACTGATTATAATCTTATAAGATTGCATTATGAGATTTCTTTTTCTCTTAGTGAGAGATTTATTTATAAATTTCAATTAACTTGATCTTACTTTATATGATGATTACAAGTTACTTGTAGGTAATATGGGCTTACTTTGAATTGCGTGGGTTTTAAGTTTGTAATCACAGATTCTATTACCTTATGCTTACAAAATACCTATTAGGTACAGAAGGAAAAGTATCATCTCTGATATATGCCAATTTTACAGATGAAGACATTGGAGTTAAATATTTGGACCAAGTTTTCAGAGTAAGTGAATGGCAGTGTCAGCATTTAAGTCCGATTTCCTTTTTTTCCCCTTTTAATTGGATTTCATTGTCCCCAATACATTCAAAATTAGTTTTCAACATTCACTTTTGCAAAATCTTATGTTTCAAATTTTTCTCCCTCTCTTCCTCCTTTCCCTCTCTCCAAAATAGGAAGCAATTACATATAGGTTAAACATGTGTAATTCTGTTAAACATATTTCCATACTCAAGAAGCTTCACCAAAAAAAGTCATATCAAAAGGGGAAAAAACTCAAGAAAAGAAAAGAAAAACAAGCAAAGAATCAATAACAACAAAAAGGATAAAAATACTACACTGTGACCCATATTCAGTCTCCATAGTTCTCTCTCTGGTACTTTCCATCCCAAGTCTATTGGAATTACCTTGAATCATCTCATTGTTGTAAAGAGCCAAGTCTGTCACAGTTGACCATTATATAATCTTCCTGTTGCTGTGTATAATGCTCTCTTGGTTCTGCTTACTTCACTTAGCATCAGTTCATGTAAGTTTTTCCAAGCTTTTCTGAAATCAGCCTGCTCATCATTTCTTATAGAACAGTAATATTCTGTTAAATATATATACATATATATCTCATAAATTATTCAACCATTCCCCAATTGATGGGCATCCACTCAATTTCCAGTTCCTTGCCACTATAAAAGGGCTGCTACAAACATTTTTATACATGTGGGTCCTTTTCCCCCTTTTAAGATCTTTTTGGAATATAGACCCAGTAGACACAGAGCTAGATCAAAGAATATGCAGTTTTATAGTGCTTTGGGTTCTCCATAATGATTGGATCACTTAACAATTCCACCAACAATGCATTAGTGTCCCAGTTTTCCCACATCCCCTCCAACATTCAACATTATCTTTTCCTGTCATCTTAGCCAATCTGAGAAGTAGTATGTACCTCAGAGTTGTCTTAATTTGCATTGTTCTAATCCATAGTCATTTAGAGCATTTTTTTCATATGACTAGAAATGTAAGCGCAATTTTCTTGATGTTTTCTTTATCTCAAAGGAACCCAAGAGCCTCCTAGTCCTAATAGGCTAGAAATGAATACAACTAAATCCCAATTAGTGTGAATTAT
The DNA here is from genome assembly GCA_023553655.1 of Myrmecobius fasciatus. Lineage (NCBI taxonomy): Eukaryota > Metazoa > Chordata > Mammalia > Dasyuromorphia > Myrmecobiidae > Myrmecobius > Myrmecobius fasciatus. The sequence continues at coordinate 124,487 of JAJPUD010004729.1, read as the reverse complement.
TAATCCCCTCAAGTGGTCTCATGAATTTCAATTTGTACAGCATATGTCCATTGGGCTGAAACCAATTTCCATATTTTACATAGTTATAGTTTTGCATAAGTTGTTAAGTCATTTTTCAGTTGTATCCAACTTCTTGGCAAAATACTTAAGTAGTTTGCCATTTCTTTTGCAGCTAATTTTTGTAGATAAAAAAAGAAGAAGAAGAAGAAGAAGCAAACAGAATGAAGTCATTTGCCCAGGGTCACACAACTAGTAATTGAGGCCAGATTTGAAATCAGGAAGAGGAATCTTCCTGATTCCAGGTCCAACATTCTGCTGCTTTACCAAGCTGCTCTAATTCTGAATAGTATGAATTTAAATACATGAAGTCATTTCAGGGACTCATCATTTGCACTAATCAGGATCTGCCTGCAGAGCCTCCCATCCTTTAAAACAGAAGTTCTTAACCTTTTTTGTTTCATAAGCATTTGGATAATCTATCGAAACCTATGGATCCCTTCTCTCTTGATCAGTAAAATAAAATACAGAATTAGAAAAAAAACTAATTATATTGAAATAAAGTTTCAAAAATGCAATTTTTTAAAAAGGTTATGACTCCCTGGTTAAAAACCCCCTGCTTTAAAGGAAAATTCTCTTTCCAAATTCACTTTCACCTCAAGTCATTATTAAATAGCATCATAAATAGAGAATTTGGCTTCTGCTAACTCTATATATGTATATGTATATTATTGTTCTATTGTGTATGTGTATATCTATACATGCATTTTATGTACATATATATATATACACACATATCTCAAATGATAATTATATATAACATTGTATATATACTACATATAATTAATACAAACAATATTGGAAAAACATTGAAATTGAAAGGCTTACAGTTAGGGAAACAAAATGTGAGCAATAGATGCTTTTTGCTGGTAGCCTGGGAGAGACTGAATAGGCTTTCTCCCTTTACTCTTTGTCAACAGACTGAGCAAGAAGAGTACCCAGAAAAGACTATCTAGGTTGTCTAGCAGGGATATAAGCCTTCAGCTAAATCCTGCTTTTCAATTAAGCAGATATTGGGAGGGTGGAATGAGGGAGGGAGAGGAGAAAGCAAAAGTTCCCACAAACTTACCATGGGTCTCACTCAACATTACTACCAAGTTCATGGTCAGGGTTGGCGAGGGGGAGTTAGTGATGCAAAAGTGAGGGATATTTTAATGCTATCATCAACAGCAGAAACTTGCAAATGCCCCAGAATGTAGGGGCTTCATGGTTGTGAAGGAAATCCCTTCCCATGGGATTCAACAAGATGAATTCTCCCCATCTGTAACTTTCTCCACCTTCCAGGGTTCTCATTGTTAAATTCAAGAATCTCTTTTCCCTTGATCTTTAATTAAAATCCTTTCAGTTGCCTTAAGAATTTGGGGAACCCTAAATCTCTCTAGAAACTTTCACTGACTGAGGGCTACAAAATAAATGCAAGACAATTTAGGGGAGAGTGGAGAAAGCACCATGGAATTGTGCCTAAGTTGATATCAAGTAAGGAAGACCTGGATTCAAGCCTCTGAACTGACTGATATTAGTTGAATGATGTGGAACCTCACCAGAAATTTCCCTATATCATGAAATCCCAGTTAAAACTAATTTGGGAGATAGAATGGGGCAAGAGCTAGCAGCCAAGGAGTTCAGGAAAGTACTGGGGTAAAAAGTGTACTTGAGCTGAATTTTGATGGAATATAGGGATTCTCAGAGGAAGAAGTGAGGGATGAGTGTTTCCCTGGTATCAAGGACAAACTATGCAACAATGCAAAGATGAGCAATGGAGTGTCATGCATGAGAAACAGAAAAATACCAGTTTGACTGCATCAATGAGTGTGTGAAATGAAGAAATGGATAATAAGACTGTAAAGGTAGATTGAATCCAGGTTATAAAGACCTTTAAATGCCAAACAGATGAGCTGGTATTTGACTCTAGAGGTACTAGGGAGTGACTGGAGTTAATTGAATTGCAGAGTGACATGATCAGACCTGTACTTTAGGAAAATCACTTTGGCAGCTATGTAGAGGGTCACTAGACAGACAAATCTAACAAAGAATCATTTTCTTTTTTTCTCCTATAAGAATGTGCTCTGGTATCATGCTAGTAGATTATAGACTTATACATCACTCACTGATAAGGCAGCTAGATGGAACAGTGGGTAGTGTACCAGGTTTGAAGTCAGGAAAGCTAATCTTCCTGAGTTCAAATCTGGCCTCAAATGCTCACTAGCTGTATGTAGCTGAACAAGTCATTTCACTCTATTTGCCTCAGTTTCCTCATCTGTAAAATGAGAAAGAAAAAAATGGCAAGCCACCGTAGTAATATTTGCCAAGAAAATACCAAATGGAGTCACAAAAAACTGGATATGCCTAAAAAACAACAGAACTGAAATAATTCATTGATATGACATAGCAATGTAAATAGATGATATAGCTGAAACTAGTCTTTTGCACTTTCCTTTAGGAAGGAATGTAAATCAATGATTGATGAAAGACAGAATCCTATCAACTTCCTATAGTAGAGTGGTAAAAAAAAAAAGGTTTGTAACCAAAAAAAAAAAAAGAAGAAATTGGAAATGAATACAGATTTTTTAAAAATTAGAGTTCTTGACACAGAACTTAAAATATAATTAGCAGATTAGAGAGAAAAAGTGTATCCATGATGGATAAAAGAAGTGAAAGAAAACTTAACAAATTTGGAACATTAAAAATATTGAAGGGGAAGAAAACTGGAAAAAAAGGAGAAAAAATAAAATTAAAAGCCTATACAAGCCAAAGTGGTTGACCTTGAAGACATGACATATAGGTATGCCTTAAAGTTCACAGATCTCACAGAAAAACAAGAAAAGCAAGACAAAAACAAAATTTAAAAATGATAAAACAGAAAATAATACAAGAAAAGCATTCAGAACTTCTGCAGATAGGTAAAACATAACTTGAAAGTATCCACAGATCATTACTAGGAAAAATGTCAAATTTGAAACATGTAATTATTAAATTTAACAATTTCAATGAAAATAAATTTTGCAAATGGCCAGGAAGAAAATTTTCAAATATGAAGAATGGAAAATTAAATTATATAAGATTATTCAACAGCCACAACAAATAAAAAAAAAGAAACTATTTTCTGAAAAATGCAGAACATTGAAGTACACATTGAAATGTTATGTCTGCAAAACTGAGCCTAATCATTAGTAAAAAACAAAACAAAACAAAAAAGGCATTTAATAAAACAAAGGTTCCAAGGCAATTCCAATAAACTTTGGATAACTTTATCTTCATCCAGAAAAAGAACGATGGAAATTGAATGTAAATCAATACATGCTATGTGTTTTTTTCTATTTTTTTTCCTTCCCCATGGTTTTTCTTTCTTGCTCTGACTTTTCTCTCCCAACATGATTCATAAAGCAATGTGTATTTTAAAAATACATTAAATTAAATTTTAAAATAAAATAAAACAAAGGCATCTGTAGAAAAGAAAAAAGATATAAATAGAATATTCAATTTGCAATGATAAATAAGTAAAACTATTAGAAAATACATCAAGGATCACATGTTTAGAGGCTGCTTTAAGAAATCAGAAAGATTAACTTATAAAGATTTTTTTTTAAAAAAAAGAACAAAGAGTGGTGATCAGCTACAAAAAGAGATAAAGATTTAAGCAAAACTTAAAGAATTAGAAAAAATTTAAGGTGGAATTGCTGACCTTCAGGACCACAGATTAAGCCACCTAACTCCCCTACAGATGAATTAATGTATCTTTGAGGATGAAGTTACAAAATGGAACTTCAGACAAATTTAGAAAGAAAAAATGGAATTAAATGAACACTGAAAGAAAGGTGATACCAACAGCAAGGGAAGGAAGAGGTGGAGCTCTTTGAGTAACTAAAAGGGATATGGGGGAAGCACTTTCATAGGAGAGGAAGCACGTCTCTTTGATGTGATACAGAAATTTCATGAGGGGTTGAGTCTTGAAGAAGTTTGTGCATTGGCAGACCACTTTCTCTAGGAGACTGTCATCCTTGTATAACATCTTTTCTCAGGAGAAATAATTAAGGGGACATAATGCCAATGATAACAAGGGTTGCCACTGAGAAGAAAACTGATCATAGTAAGGTCTCTATGATATGGAATACAAGGTAATTTCTACCTTGTAAGACTGTTCTCTAACATTACTTCTTTCATGAACTGATATTTCTAAGAGAGAAACACGATAGAAAAAAAGGGGGGGGTAATGGAGCAAGATTTATAAAGGCAATAACAGATAAATGTTAGAAAAGGTGAACCAAACCTAATTGTTCAAAAATACTGACTTAAAAGAGTGAGGGATTTTTTTAATGGAAAAAAAAACAGAAGCCTACAATCATAACTTTAAATGTGAATGAAGTAAATAATCCTTCCCCTCACTAAAAAAAAGAGGAAGACAGTAAGAGAATGGTTAAGAAAGAAAAATATAATGAATGTCATGGAATATTATTGTTCTGTAAGAAATGACCAGCAGGATGATTTCAGAGGCCTGGAGAACCTTGCATGAACTGATGCTGAGTGAAATCCCAGGAGAACCAGGAGATCATTATGCACGGCAACAAGACTATATGATGATCAATTCTGATGGACATGGTTCTCTTCAACAATGAAATGTTTCAAACCACTTCCAATTGTTCGGTGAAAAGAGCCATATACATCCAGAGAGAGGGATATGAATGTAGACCACAACATAACATTTTCATGCTCTCTATTGATGTTTGCTTGCATTGTGTTTCCCTTCTCAGATTTTTTTTCTTATAGATGCAATTTTTCTTGTACAGCAAGATAATTGTAAAAATATGTATACACATATTCCATTTGTCGAGTATTTTACATAATTAACATGTAGTAGACTTCCTGACATCTAGGAGAGGAGTGGGGGCTGGGGGGAAAAATTTGTAACAGAAAGCTTTGTAAGGGTCAATGTTGAAAAATTACCCATACATATGTTTTGCAAATAAAAAGCTTTAATAAAATGAAAAAAAGAAAGAAAAATATAAAAATGTTTACCAGAACTAAATTTAAAGACATAATTCTCCTCCTTAAGATGGCAAAGTAAGTGGATAAAAGCAGAAGAGTTCAGTTCTCTCATAACTACTCTAGTAAGGATTTTAAAAAAAAAAGATCACTAGACTGAGAAATGATTTTTTAATCCAAGGAAAAACTACATTAAAGTTCATTTTGTCAACCTAGATTCAACTTCAGTGGGTTCAGTGAATGGAAGATCCTTTATAAGCAGAGACTAGAAGTGTTCTTTAATTTGGAATCTGAGAATAGTTGGAATTTGTGAATCAAGTTGATTGATCAGGTATCAAGGATGTTATATGAACTGATTCATGCTCACTCTGTCTTCATCAACTATAGCAATGCTCAGATGTTAGAAAAATACCAGCAGAAAGACTTTGACTATTGTCCCTGTACATGTTATAAAAACAACCTAGGCTGAACATTGTACTATCAGGCATACCAAATCAGGCCATAGTGAAGCTGTTCTGCCTCTTAAGTATAGATTTTTACACATTCAAGTCATCTAGACAAGTCATCAAGGTATTTAGGAACACACAAATGGTCCTACTTTGATACTAGTTTTCCCCACACATTCTCCATGATTCATACTAAATACAGGCCCCAACAGACTGCCAACTAATTTATATCCAAGTTTTATGGCTTCAAGGTCCAAGTTGATACAGCCTATCAACTGAAGTTTTATATAGCCAATAACTTCAAGAGCCCTGTCAAGACAATTCTCTTGACATGTTCTCCTCCCCCAATATTTCAAGCTATGGCACAAATACCCTTCCCCCTCTCCCCAACACATACACACTTTCTGAATCCCTAATGATTTTTATTTAAATTAAGAAAAGTCATTCTTATGATGGATATGGTAGGAGTATGAAATAAAGTGGAGGATGGGAGGGGGGGAAATACATTAACCTCATCAGGAAATGAGGTAGAGACAGGGAAAGAAGGATTAAGAGAGAGGGATTAATTATAAGCAAAATAAACTCCATCTGTAGAGGCTGATCATGAATGGGGGAATATGAGCAAAAAGAGCAAGAACAGACATTTGACTGAGGACTGTGCAAAGGAGAGCAGTAAATGGAAGCAAACTGAATCAAATATAGATATCTAGTGTTGAATACACTTCTCTCCCAACAACCTCCTTTTCTTTGTAAAGAGAAGAATTGAGAGCAAAGAGAGGGAAAAATATAAAATGAAAGAATGGATGGAGATATACAATTAAGAATCATTACTACATTTTGCAACACTTTTTCCAATTCCAGAATTTCCTTTCCATTGCTTCCACCTTTTGTCCTTCCCCTATTTACCTTTCCATTGTACTGCTCTAATAAAACTATGGGAAAATTATGAGAATGAAGAACAATAAGGGAAGAGGAGGAGACAATGATTTCCATTGGGGTTTTTCCAACCTTTTTGAACACTGCATCAACCTAGAAATGCTAGGAGATATTAAAGAAGACTATGTTTTCTAAGTATTCAGCCAGAAGACACCTTACTCTTTTAATTAAAAAGATTATATTCTTCCCAATAATTTTATTATTATATGCTGATATAAGATTAAAAAAGATAATAAAAAAAAAGAATTGCCGAGAATGAACATCCAGAAAGAAAAAATATGAAGTCATCACCCACTTCCTGGCCTTATTTTTCCAAGAGGGTCCCTAAGTAACCTCTCTCTCTTTATCTCTCTCTCTGGACCTGGGCACTGGTATAATGAATAAGAGAATCCATAATTTTGTGTTATAATATTCCTTCCTGTGGTAATGAGCAATCAAGTGAAAAGTCCATAAAATGAACATTAGCTGACAATACAACATAGAAGACATTCACTTACTAAGTATTTCCTATGTGCAGAGTGCTATGTTAAGTACCAAGAAAGGTATAAAGTTTTGATACAACATAGTCCCCACTCTCATGAAGCTTATAATCTGATAGAGGGAGAAGATGGCAATGAAAATAGATAAAATATGTATTGAATTGTATAGTAAATTGGATAGTTAAGAAACAAAGTGCTGTGTGAAGTCTGAGGGGGAGAGTCCTAACCAACTAGAGGATCAGGAAAGGCTCTTAATCTCTCTGCTTTACAGGCTTTATTTCTCTCATTTATCTATCAGTACTCTCTCATACAGTTCTCACCTTTTACCACTTACCTATTCATTCATCTACTTTCCCATCAACTCATTCACAAACCTTCTTTTTCTTATGAATGTATATATTTCTATCCACATATACACATTTGTGGATCATTAATTTCCTTTTAATTTTTATATATGTGTGCTCATTTCTCTTGTGTATATATTGATTTAGTCTTGATTTTATACATCAGTATGTATATGTGTAAATTCTTATGTATAGGTTCCTGCATGTCCATGTGTTCTATTTATACATGGGGATCTATAAAGAGGAACAAAAAGAAAAAGAATATATATTGCTGTGTCTATATATAACTATGTGCTTTTAGCATAAGCCTGTGGTGCAGACATGCTTATTAAGAATTATTGTGTTGAGAATATGAGCTTAGTTGGAATGGAATTGCATTTTCCTCTTTCAAAAAGAGCAGTTTGCTTCCTTTCCTCAGAGATTTCCCCTCAGTTCTCTGGCAATGTTCCGTGTAATTCTGGCCCTGCCTGGGGAGATTGTTTAGTGCTATTTCTTTCAAATGATATTGGGTTCTCCTGCTTCCAGTTGTTTACTTCCTTCCTCCCAGCTGGATCTGGCTTCTCCCCAGCAATACTCAGGGGTGATCAGCAATCTTTGGTTCAGGGACAATCTCTGAGCCAATGAAATGCCAGCTCATTGATTATTTTTGGACCAAGAGAAATCAACATTTCCCATCTGCACAAATAGTATATAAGCAAAATATTATATCAATGCTTACTGTTAACATAATACTGGAGGACAGCTGACATTGTGCCATCAGCATAGCAATCAACAGAAGGAGAAGTTGATGTGGCCATTGTCCAACTGAGAATCCAGAAGAAAAAGCCCTTTTCTGACCCATAACTCAGGGTGTCAAAAATCACTGAGATAATCAGTGACTGTGGAAATTGACCATAACTTATTTGCTTATAAGAGATTATGTGGCTTTCACTGGGGAGTTCTCCAAAAATGCTGCATAATATGCGTGGGTGAGCTATGACACTTCCAGGCTCATAATCAGGTATCCTTCTGAGCTTATTCTCCCTCCCTCCAATGCTATCAGAGCTACTCAAGCACAAAGAACATTTATACCAAAATGATGTCGACCTCTGGTAGACTCCAAGGCCACCATGGCCACCGTTGCCAAGAGTGAGCAGAAGTGGGTGAGTATAAAGTATTACTGCACAAAGGAGTAGACTAGGAACTGTGGAAGATTCAAACTAAAAAGAAACAGTCCCTACCTTGAACAGTTGATACACTGAAGTTATCAACTTAATTCCACCAATATAGATGTGCCAACATTGGAAAACCTATGTAGAATCCTATCTTCAAATGCATTTAGCCAAAAATAATTCTAGGAGAAGCAAATAAGATATATTGGAGAAAAGAAGAACAATGGACAGACTAATGAAGCTCTTTCGGCAGTCAAGTAGCTTAATCATACCTTTACTTTGGAATAAGAAATGAGGTTAGATCTTGGGAAGTGGCCATGTAGGTGGAAAAAAGGCCACTATTCAAATTCACATTATCTCTCAATTGAACTATTGCAATAGCCTTAATAGATCTCCTACTTTATAGTCTATCCCCTCTTTACTCCATCCTCCAGATAGCTGCCAAAATCCTTTTCTCAAAGTATAGACCTGATGATTCATTATTCTGCTCAAAAAATCTTCAGTGGCTCCTTATTACTACTAGAATAAAGTCCTTCATAATCTAGTTCTCATTTGCTTTTTTCAAATTTAGGACTTTTAAAAATGTATCTTTTATTTCATTATGTTTCTCTACCCAAATATTGTCTTCCTTGGGACTCTAGTATTTTTTTATTTTATTTTATTGATAGCTGTTGTTTTTATATCCCCTTCATTTCTGAATCTATCCTTGTTCTCCTATACCCCAAAAGTTATCCTTTGTACTAAGAATAAAAAGGAAAGATAAAAAAGTAGTTCAAAAAAACCAACCAACACATCACCCATATCCAGTAGTATTTACAATATGCCAAACCTATAATCTGTATAACTTTGCAGGGAAGCTATTAGTTCTAGAATTAAAGTCTTTACAACCTATCTCAAGCCTATCTTTCCAAATTTGTTTCACATTATTTCCCTTTACATGCTACAAATAGAGGAGTTTTTTTCCTGATCACCCTTGTTGTCAGCACTCTCTCCCTCTTCAAATTATCTAGTATTTACTTATTTGTTTAAATGCTATATCTCTCCAGCAGTACTGCTATATCCAGTAATACAAAGGCTTTCTGAAGGTAGGGGAAATTTTTTTGTTTTGTCTTTATTTCCCCCAACACCTCATATGAAACCTGGCACAATTTGAACTAGATGGCTGGGTAAGGTATGATTTCAACTGTCTAAGAAATTATAGTGATTAAACTCCTTTCATCATTGTCAACTTTTCAGCAAATAGATGGTCTTAGAGCATTACCTGGAATACCAAAATATTAAATGTCTTGCTCTCAGTCACCCAGCTGGAAGATTGAACCTCCATCCTTCTGATTCCTAATCTAGACCTCTATCCACTGCTCTCACTTTGCTCCTCTAGAAAACTTAATAATACTTGTTTAATTTAGCTGAATTGAAGATAAGCTTAGAGCAGATAAGAAAAAGAAACATCAAATGTCACAGAGAAATCAAGAAGAATGTAACTCTGACTACATGGAAATATTCAGTGAGTCTATATCAAAGGTTCTTAACCTTTTTTGGTTGTAGATTCCTTGGCAGTCTGCTGAAGCTTATAGACTTCTCAGAATGATTTCAAGTGCATAAAATAAAATACAAAATATTACAAATGAAACCAATTACATTGAAATAAAAATGTGTTTTTTCCTAAGTTCACAGACCACCTGAAATCTATCCATAGACCCCTTTGGATATTTATGGGCCCTTAGTTAAGAAGATGACTAGGGAAAAATGAAAAGAAACTATTTGTTTTTAAATATTTATAGCCGCTCTCTTTGTGGTGGCAAAGAACTGAAATTGTGGGGATATCCATCAGTTGTAAATTGGTTAAACAAATTATAGTATATGATTATGATGGAATACAACTGTGCTATAAGTAATAATGAACTTGGTGATCTTAGAAAAGCATGAATAGACTTGTACAAAACAATGAAGAGCAAAATGAACAGAATCAAAAGAACACTATAAATGGTAACATTTATATTATTGTATTAATTATATATAATATGTAATTTATATTACAGTAATATATTAAATATTAAATATATAATTTAAAATGTATAATATTATACATATATTGGTAAATGGGAAAAATAAATCAGTAGGATAGGCTAAGTAATAAGAAAGACCTAGAAACAAATGTGCTTAACAACAAAGCTTTTAGTATCAAGAAGAAAAATTATAAGGAGAGAAATTTCTTATTAGGAAAAAACTGCTGGGGAAACTAGGGGAATATTGTTTTAAAAACAACTATTATAAATACCCAAATTAACTACAAAGAATGTGAAGGAAAATGCTATTTACATCTAGAGAAAGAACTGATAAACAGAAATATTTATAAAATGGTTTTACATATGTACATATTTGTGTCTAAATTTAATCTTTTTGTGTAAGCTGTGTAAGATAGGAGTCCATAGAAAAGCAGCAAGAAAAGAATCAAGAGGTGATTATTACAACTATCTGGCACTGGAAGAAATATTAGAAAAGTAAATCAGTGGGATAGGCTAAGTAATAAGAAAGACCTAGAAACTAAATGTGCCTAACAGCAAAGCTTTTAATACCAAGAAGAAAAACTATAAGAGGAATTCCTTATTAGAAAAGAACTGCTGGGGAAACTGGGGGGGGGGAAGAAATAGAATTGCAACTTACATGTTATACAGTTATCCCTTCAACATCATGGGAGTTAGAGATGCAGAGTCCCTGTAATTTGGAAAATCTGCAGAAAGTCTGCCCTCTTTTCATACTAGAGAAAAAGTCTGATTTTTTTCCTTCTTCTTTCATAGCATATTTACAGTACCTTGTAAAATTTGTAAAACTTGTAAAAATTGTAAAATTTGGGTTAAATATTTAGTCATAGGTTCTGTGTCATCTTTTGGCTTTTGCATATTATCTGGAGTTTACACAAAACTTTCCTAAAATTCCCATTTAATTTCTTATGCCTACCCATAATGTATTGAAACTATGATGGGGAAGGTAGAAATGTGGAAGCAATAACTGATCATTCTATTCCCTTACTAAAAAAAATTCTGTCTTCCTCCTATCTAAAGAATAATGTGCAAATCCTTAACTTACCTCCAAGGCCTTCCATTACCTGTTCCAAAACCTCCCTTAACTGTCATTACTTCTCTATGTTAATATTCTACCAAAGAGACAAACTACATCTACTCATTGTTCCCTGAATATAACATCTATATACCAGATTCTTTACTAATATTTCTCTTGTCTGGAATCTCCTGTCCCTTCCCTCTCCCCATCTCCTTCTCCTTTCTCTTTTCTCCTCTCCTGTCCCTTCTCTCCTCTCCCTCTCTCTTGTCCTTTCCCCCTCTCCTCTCCTTTCTTCTCTCATCTTCTCTCCTTTCCCCTCTTTTCCCATCCCTTCTCCTGTTTCTCCCCTTTCCTCTCCTCTCTTCTTCTACTACAAACACCATTTCCAGTTCTATTTCCTCTTCCATGAGAAATTTCTTTCCTTCCTTTGAACTTCAGTAGCACTATGTGTGCCTAGTCCCCTTAACATCTATTATATGTTCCCTCGAATTATTGATGATCTTTTTTTTATTTTCGTCTCCTATAGCATCACCCCAACATGGAGCCTGCACAGTTCAAATTTTAAAAGAACATAGATAACAAGACTAAGAATATCACCAAAGACAAATACCAAAGAATTGCAGAAACCTATGAAAATGATGGGAGGTAGGTTAAAGTCTAAAAAGAGTCAAAGCTTGTGAAAAAAAATACTAGTGGCAATAGAAGAGTTTTCTTAGCTATGTTTAGAGCACGAAAATGAAGAAAAAGATAGTCCTACTATATATGGCAGTGTAGTACTATTAACAGTAGAAAGAACCCAGAACAATTCCATTCTTATTTTGTTTCTGTCTTCTACATCAAAAAGAATAATCTTCAAATGAAAAGAGAGAATAAACATTGTTAAGAAGACCTTGAATCTCAATCAATCAAGAAACATTTATCACAATTTCACAATGCCCAGGCTCTGTGCTAAGTAGCAGAGAAAATGAAACAGTTACTGATCTCAAGAAATTTATGATGTAATGGGGAAGAAAACATGGGTATAAGTGTAAATGTGTGTATGTGTAGCTAGATAGATATGAGATCTATTTATGTAGATATGGATATAATATATATATATATATATACACACAAGATACAAAATATATTGAAAAACACTATAAAGTAATGTTAAGGGTGTGTGTACTAGCATGAGAGGGCTGTTTGAGTATAGGGATGTGCAAGTGTTCAGGGAGCACTAGCTCTTTGGTGTGAAAGACTACTGAGCCCTTTTCAGGGCTGCTCATCCACCTTTGGGGTTTATCTGGAACTCAACTCTCCTCTGTGGCTCTAAGAAGATATAGCATGTGCAGCAGCCACACCCCAGTAAACTATCTCAGTGGGCAAGCTAAACCAGGTTGAGGGGTAACTGACAGGCGTCAAACCCATCAGTGAGTCGGGGGATATCTACCCCAAATATATGAAGACATCTCCCAGCAGAATGGGAAGATGAGAATAATTTGTTCCAATAGCCATGAAGACAGCTGAAGCAGGAGCTATGGAGTTTGGTCAGACATAAAAGATGTCAAGATGTAAGGAACTCGAGCAGCTAGGTGGCGCAGTGGATAGAGCACCAGCCCTGAAGTCAGGAAGACCTGAGTTCAAATCTGACCTCAGACACACACGTCCTAGCTGTGTGACCTTGGGCAAGTCACTTAACCCCAATTGCCTCAGGGAAAAAAAAGATGTAAGGAACTGGAAACTGAATGGATGCCCATCAGTTGGAGGATGGCTGAATAAATTATGGTATATGAATGTTATGGAATATTATTGTTCTGTAAGAAACGACCAGCAGGACGATTTCAGAGAGGCCTGGAGAGACTTGCATGAACTGATGCTGAGTGAAAAGAGCAGAACCAGGAGATCATTATACACGGCAACAACAAGACTATATGATCAATTCTGATGGACATGGTTCTTTCAAACAATGAAATGATTGAGGCCAGTTTCAATGATCTTGTGATGACGAGAGCCATTTATACCCAGAGAGAGGGCTGTGGGAACTGAGTGTGGATCACAACATAGTATTCTCACTCTTTTTGTTGTTGTTCGTTTGCATTTTGTTTTCTTATTCATTTTCTTTCATGATCTGATCTTTCTTGTGCAGCAAGATAACTGTACAAATATGTTTATATATATATATACATATATATATATGTATATTGGATTTAACATATGTTTTAACATATATAACATATATTGGATTACTTGCCACCTAAGAGAGGAGGTGGGGAGCAGGGGAAAATTTGGAACATAAGACTATGCAAGGATCAATGTTGAAAAATTATCTGCACATATGTTTTGAAAATAAGAAGCTTTAATAAGAAAAAATAAGTTCTCACAAGCTCTTATGATCTAGCTCTAACACATATATATGAATAAAAATAATATTACAAATACATAATATATATGCATATGTAGATATACATATATATGTGTACACAATGTCATTCATCATCTATGTGTCTATATATCTATACACTTACATAGAAATATATACGGAATAAAAAAGGTTGTAATAAAAAAAATGCAAGAAACTGGAAAGAGTGGCTACCCATTAGTTGGAGAAGGGCTGAATAAGTTATGGTATATGAATATTATGGAACATTATCGTTCTATAAGAAACAATCAGCAGGATGATTTCAGAGAGGCCTGGAGAGACTTGCATGAACTGATGCTGAGTGAAATGAGCAGAACCAGGAGATCATTATACATGGCAACAACAAGATTATACAATGATCAATTCTGATGGATGTGACTCTTTCCAACAATGAAGTGATTCAGGTCAGTTTCAATGATCTTGTGATGATGAGAGCCATCTACACCCAGAAAGAGAGAGGACTGTGGGAACTGACTTTGGATCACAATATAGCATTTTCACTCTTTTTGTTGTGGTTTGCTTGAATCTTTATTTTCTTTCTCATTTTTTTCTTTTTGATCTAATTTTTCTTGTGCAGCAAGATAATTGTATAAATATCTATGCCTAAATTGGATTTAACATATTTTTAGCATGTTTAACATAATATTGGATTACTTGCCATCCTACGGGAGAGGATGAAGGGAAGGAGGGAAAATTGGAACATAAGGTTTTTCAAGGGTCAATGTTGAATAATTGTCCTTGTATACATTTTGAAAATAAAAAACTTCAATAAAAAAGAACCATAAAAAAATACCAAGATGTATAGAAGATGCCCTGCAAACCAAGCCAGTCAGTCTTGATTTTTGTCTTGCCATTAGATTTAGGAAGAGAGAATGAGAGAGGTCAATGACTTTGCACAACTTTGTCTCACAATTTACACACAAGTCAAATCATCACCTGTGGAGGACAGACTAATTTACAGAGAAGCTTGAGGTAGGTAAACCAAATAGAAGACTTATTACTATGAGTCCAGCAAAAAAAATGATGAAGTCCTGATCCATGATAGTGACACTGTCAATGAAGAAAAAGAGATTATTTGAGAGATGTTCTGAAGCTAGAAATAATGAAATTTTACAACTGACTATGTGGGAAGAGGGAAGATAGAGAGTCAATGATAACTCCAAGGTTATAAACTGAATAACTGGAAAGATGATGGTATCCTCAACAATAAAGTGAAAGTCCAAAAAACAGTAGTTTTGGAGAAAAGTTCATGAATTATGTTTTGGGAATATGCTTAAGTGCAAGATATTTATGAAATATATTATATGCACCAAATTGGCAAACATAAATAAAAATCACTTCTGAATGGGTTATGGGAAGACAGGTGATAAAATCATTTAGAAAAGCAATCTTGCAGTATGCCAAAGGAGTTGTTTTTTAAATGTTTCAAATGTTCTTAAACCAATAATCCCAATTTAGAAAATATATCCTAAAAATGTTAGCAGCAATAGAAAAGAAATATCTATTCAAAAAATATAATATTATTTGTAAGTTAAAAAAAAAGAATCACCTCACTATACAATTAGAGATACCTAAATAAGCTACAGCATATTGAAATAATGGAATATCATAACTTTAAAAGACCATGACCAACATAAGTCATAGAAATATCTAAATGAAAAATGTAAAGTAATAATGAAATAAAATAAAGAAATGTAAAGTAATAATGTAAATATGTAAGATAATGATACTCAGTCTATACTAAGTTCACATATACCTGCAGAAATTCTAATAGCTCACAAAAGAATTAGAACCATTCAGCCTCTGCCAAAATAATGGTTTAGGAGAAAAAGGAAACATGCTTATTAATGCAGCCAAATGTATTTACTAATAAATTATATCTAATATGGCTTTATGTTTTAATATGTATGTGTAGTATTATATATATTATTAAAATGATGATTACCATTATTATTGTTAGTGTGTCATTTTTCTCCTTTCATGTGTTGTAATATTTATGCATATTTATTATATTCTGCATATATTTTAGACACTTGGACTATCATGTAGTGCTTAGCATTGCATATGTAACATTAATGTCAATTTAATTCACCCCAAATGTTGTTTAAAGGGACCACAAAATGTTTTACTTTGGAAAGAAAGGCAATAGCCTTTCTCATAGTCTATGGATACAGTTTGTATCTTTAAGAAGGACTGAATTCTTGGGTAGTGTTAGGTGAATTGTCATTATGGAAAGTTGATTCTAATGGCTGAAGAGAGACTGGGTGAGGAATTTTCTCCTAAAAGATTGAATTAACTGTAAGAAAGAACCTGAGGATACATTTCCTGAGATACTAGTTTTACTCCCATGTTGTAAAGAAACAATATCAAATGAATACTTGAGAGACTTAGGTTGCCACCCTGAGTGCTCAATAACGGAATTATATTCAAAATCATCAAAGTGTGCGGTAACTCTAATAATTAGAGCTGATTCTGGCTATGATCATTCTCACAGTTGTTATATTTAATATTGTTTGTTGCATTGTTAATAAATTGTATAGCCAGCATACTTGTTGTTTATTTAAACCTAGAAGATTAGGGGGGCTACTATAGAAAAAGATAGCATCTATTCAGAATATATAGAACTGACATTTTACAGATGAGAAAACTGGGGTCAAGAAAAGTTAAGTGATTTGCCCAGAGTCACACAATTATTAAATATTTGAAGCAGGATTTGAATCCAGGTTTTCCTGACTCCAAATCTAAAATTAAGTAAAAACAAAGATTTCTACAATGTAATAAATAATATTTAGCAAGTTAAGGATAGAACTACAAAACTAATTGATTAATGATAGACATCATTTTAGTTACTTATTAGGAACCTTAGAAGCTGGGTCAAATTGAATGAGTCCAGAAGCACATACAGAGGAAATGAGATTTGCTAAGATTATTGACTAATATAGTACATTACATAACTTACTCAATCTTAATGTAAACTCTAAATCTTCATGTAAACTACACATGGAATGTATAAATCAGTTAACCAATTAAAAAGCATTTAAATGCTTATTATGTGCCAGGCACTATACTAGGGACTACGGTAGCACGTTATTGTTAATGTTCAACTGTGTCTGACTCTTTGTAACCCCATTTGAAGTTTTCTTGGCAAAGACACTCTAATTTGCCATTTCCTTCTCTAGCTTATTTTATATATGAGAAAAACAGGGTAAAGTTTCCTGCCTAGGCTCACACAGCTAGGGTCTGAGGTCAGATTTGAACTAAGAAAGAGAAGTCCTCTAACTCTAGACTCAGTATTCTAAGGAATACATATACAAAAATCTAAATCATTCCTACTCTCAAGGAGATTATATTCAATTAGAGGAGAAACTATATAGACATAATTATATACAAAATAGATACAAAGTATTAGGAAGAGAGGGCAACAGCAACTAGGGAGATTATGAAAAGGCTTTGGGGAAATGCAATAAGTTGTATCTTAAAGGAAGATAGGATTCTATGAGGAAGCCGTAAATTCCAGACATAGGTGATGGTTAATATAGTATGTTATATGTAAGAAACATTAGTGATGTTTCTTAGATTAGAGATTACAGAAGGGGAGAGCATTTATAATGAGGCAGAAAAGATAGGTTGGAACAAGATTGTAAAGGACTTTAAAAGCTCAACAGAAGAGTTTATATTTGATCCTAACAGCAATGCCCATTGACATTTACAAATTAAGGGAATAACATTGCAGGTCAGTAAATCACCTTTGATAATTATATGGAGAATGAATTGGAGTGAGAAGAAATTTTGGGAAGGGATACCAATTATGAAGTCAAAGCAATCATCTAGGTAAAAGTTAATGAGGAGGGGCAGCTAAATGGCACAGTGGATGGAGCACCGGTCCTGGAGTCAGGAGAACCTGAGTTCAAATCCAACCGCAGACACTTAGCATTAACTTAATTAATAGCTATGATGTGATTCAGGCCAGTTCCAATGGACTTGTGAGGAAGAGAGAGCTATCTGCACCCAGCGAGAGGACTGTGGGGACTAAGTATGGATCAAAGTTATTTTCACTTTTTCCATTTTTCCCTTTTTTATCTGATTTTCTTGTGCAGTATGATAAATATAGAAAAATACATATAGAAGAATTGCACATGTTTAGCATATTGGGTTACTTACCATCTAGAGGAGAGGATGGGAGAAGGGGAAAAAATTAGAACACAAGATTTTGCAAGGATGAATACTGAAAATTATCTATGCACATGTTTTGAAAATAAAAAGCTTTAATAAAAAAAATTTTTTAACTGACTAGACGTGTGATCCTGGGCATGAGGACCTGAGTGATGATGGTAGCCATGTGAGTCAAAAAGAAGGAGTCAGATGCAAGAGATGCTGCAGAGATAGAAATGGAAAGATTTAGCAATTGATTTAATATGTGAAGTGAGGGAAAATGAAGAGTTGAAGGTGATATTAGGGTTATAGACCTAGGAGATTAGGATATTGATGCTTTCAGAAAAAAAAAAGGAAAGTTGGAAAGAGGGGTAGCTTTGGAATATAATTATTCTATTTTAGACATGATGAGTTTGGCATGTCTTCATGAAATCCAATCTAAAACAGCCAGCCAATAGGCAGTTGGTAGTATGGCATAAAAACTCAAGGAAGAAGATGGGACTAGATATATAGATCTGTGATATATCTGCACAGCGATGATAATTAAACCCATAGGAACTGATAAAGTCACTGACAGTGTAGAGAAGAAAGAACAGAGGATCTAGGACAGAACCTTAGAGAGAATCCATAGTTAAGAGCTGTTTTATAGTTGATAACATAGCAAAGGAGACTTGAGAAGAAACAGTCAGTCAGATAGGAGTTGTGTTACCCAAGAAAGGATAACACAAGAGCTCCCAAAAGGAGAGAATATCTAAAAGAAGAGGATGTTCAATACTGTCAAATGCAACAGATAGATTGAGAAGGATTAAGACTGAAAAATGACCATCAGATTTGGCAACTTTACAGAGAGTAGATCCAACTGAATAATGAATTCAGAAACCATATTGCAAAGGTTTGAAGAGTAAGTAAAAGGAAAAGAAAAACAAGTATAGACAGCTTTTTCAAGGAATTTTGCTGAGACAAAATGGTAAAATTCATGGTAAAAATTGAGGGAATTGCAGGGCTTTGAGAAAAATTTTTGAAGACAACTATATATTTAAAGACATCAAACTCAACATGTCTAAAATAGACACTGTTTTTGAAGTTTAAAAGTTGTTTTCGAAGAGGACCAATGGCATAATGGAGTGATATTTGTGTGTGAATTGAATTCACACACAAGTGAGGCAGAGTTGCACAGTCATTGGCCTTCCTCTCTCTTCCAAAGCCATTGAAGTCCAGAGGTAAAACAAAAGTCAAGATGACTAGAGATAACCTAGGAAGCAGTGAAGGGTTTTGGTGTCTTCCATGTTTGACCAAGCTCTAAAGGCTCCATAGCACCTATTTCACGTGCTTTCTTGGCACAAATGGAACGAATTGTTCTCAACTGCCCATTCCACCAGGGGACATCTTCATATGCTTGAAATAGACACTTCCCATTTAAAGGCTATTGGCCTCCAGAGGGAACCCACTGTCAACTCAAAACCCTATTGTATTCACATATATTTGTAGCAATTTCTGTACCCATTGTTTTCCTCTAAGATAAGGGG
Organism: Myrmecobius fasciatus; assembly: GCA_023553655.1. Lineage (NCBI taxonomy): Eukaryota > Metazoa > Chordata > Mammalia > Dasyuromorphia > Myrmecobiidae > Myrmecobius > Myrmecobius fasciatus. The sequence continues at coordinate 104,958 of JAJPUD010004729.1, read as the reverse complement.
TGTTTCTTGAGAGCAGAAATTGTTTTTTTTCCCTTTGTATATAATAGGTGCTTAAAATTAAAGTATGTTAAGTGATTAAATAAGTAGTCAGCTGCTGGGGCCAAAAAAACCCCATCACTTTGAAGCCAATCATAAAGTGGTGAATATTTTTAAACTTAACCATGCTGGTCATCAAACAAATTCCAGAACCCATCATTAGGCCTATTCTTGGAATATTTACAATTTAGTAGGACCTAAAACTGAATTAAAACATGAATGGAAACTATACATAGACTATAGCTAAACAGAAGAAATATCACATTTTGAGGTCCAAATTTGAGATTTCATTGATCTAGGGAATTTCCAGCAAGGAATCTCCTGGTGATCTAGAGGAACTATCTTGCAACTTAAAGTCTTAGAGAATTCCCTGGAGATACTGAGATATTTAAGTGACTTGCCTAGTGCCAGACAGCTATAATAAGAGTACTAACTATACCTAGCCTATATATAGTACTTACTCTGTGCCAGGTACTCTATTAAGTGCTTAACAAATCTTATTTGATCTTCACAACAAGACAGAGAAGTGTCATTATTATCTCCATTTTACATTTGGGGAAATCAGGGCAGACAAATGTCATAAGTAAGGGTCTGAGGGCATTTGAACTAGCACTCTATCTACCATGCCACCTAATTGCCTAACAGATATGAGAGGTGGAATTTGAATTCAGCTCATTCTGACTCTGTATATAACTCTATTTACTACGCCATACTATCTCTCTATATAGAAAAAGTATATGTATATATGTACATATATGTGCATATATATGTATAAGTGTGTGAATGTCTCCATATATACCTGCAAAATGGATGAATAGAATACAGAAAAAAGAGCCAATTGATAAACATTTCATAAGTGCCAACTAAGTTCAAAGTACTATTCTCTGTATTAGAAAAATTACTAGAGATAAGGAAGGAAACTATATTTTATTAAAGGGTACCATAGATAATGTAGCAATATCAATACTAAATATATATGCACCAAGTGCAATAGCATCCAAATTCCTACGGGAGAAATTAAGAGAGATGCAAGAAGAAATAGCCGAACAATACTAGTGGGGGATCTCAACCTTGCTCTCTCAGAATTAGATAAATCAAACCACAACATAAATAAGAAAGAAACTAGGGAGGTAAATCAATTGCTAGAAAAGTTAGATATGCTAGATCTATGGAGAAAATTGAATGGAGACAGTAGGGAGTTTACTTTTTTCTCAGCGGTCCATAGAACTTATACAAAAATTGACTGTGTATTAGGGCATAAAAACCTCAAAATCAAATGCAGAAAGGCAGAAATAGTAAATGCATCCTTTTCAGATCATGATGCAATAAAAATCACATGCAATATAAAGCCAGGAGAAAATAGACCAAAAGTTAATTGGAAATTAAATAATCTGATCCTGAAGAATGAATGGGTGAAAGAGCAAATCATAGACACAATCAATAATTTCATCCAGGAGAATGACAATAAGGAGACAACATACCAAAATTTGTGGGATACACCCAAAGCGGTTATAAGGGGCAATTTTATATCTCTAGATGCTTACTTGCATAAAATAGAGAAAGAAAAGATCAACGAATTGGGCTTATTATTAAAAAAAACTTGAAAAAGAACAAATTAAAAACCCTCAATTAAATACCAAATTTGGTATTTACCAAATTATTTTGGAAATTCTAAAAATAAAAAGGAAAATTAATAAAATTGAAAATACGAAAACTATTGAATTAATAAATAAAACTAAGAGTTAGTTTTACGAAAAAACCAACAAAATAGATAAGCCTTTAGTTACTTGGATAAGAAAAAGGAAAGAGGAAAATCAAATTGTTAGTCTCAAGAATGATAAGGGAGAACTTTCCTCCAATGAAGAGGAAATTAGAGCAATAATTAGGAGTTACTTTGCCCAACTTTATGCCAGTAAGTTTGATAATCTAAATGAAATGGAGGAATATCTACAAAAATATAGATTGCCCAGGTTAAAAGAAAAGGATATAAATTATTTAAATAGCCCCATATTAGAAAAAGAAATAGAACAAGCTATTAACCAACTCCCTAAGAAAAAATCTCCAGGGCCAGATGGATTTACATGTGAATTCTACCAAACATTCAAAAAAACAATTAATTCCAATACTATACAAACTATTTGAGAAAATAGGGACAGAAGGTATACTACCAAATTCCTTCTATGAGACCGATATGGTGCTGATAGCTAAACCAGGAAGGGTGAAAACAGAGAAAGAAAACTATAGACCAATTTCCCTAATGAATATTGATGCAAAAATTTTAAATAAGATATTAGCAATGAGATTACAGAAAGTCATCCCAGGATAGTACACTATGACCAAGTAGGATTTATACCAGGAATGCAGGGCTGGTTCAATATTAGGAAAACTATCAGCATAATTAATTATATTAATAAACAAACTAACAAAAACCATATGATTATCTCAATAGATGCAGAAAAAGCATTTGATAAAATCCAACACCCATTCCTATTAAAAATACCAAAGAGTATAGGAATAAATAGGCTTTTCCTTAAAATGATTAGTAGCATCTTACTTAAAACCATCAGCAAATATCATATGTAATGGAGACAAACTAAAACCATTTCCAATAAGATCAGGAGTGAAACAAGGCTGCCCACTGTCACCATTACTATTTAATATTGTATTAGAAATATTAGCTTTGGTAATAAGAGAAGAAAAAGAGATAAAAGGCATCAGAGTAGGTAATGAAGAAACCAAATTATCACTCTTTGAAGATGACATGATGGTATACTTAGAGAACCCTAGAGACTCAACTAAAAAACTACTAGAAACAATTCATAACTTTAGTAAAGTTGCAGGATTCAAAATAAATCCACATAAATCATCAGCATTTTTATTTATTACCAACAAAGTTCAGCAGCAAGAGATACAAAAAGAAATTCCATTCCAAATAAAGGATGATAGTATAAAATATTTGGGAATCTATCTGCCAAGGAAAAGTCAGAAACTATACGAACTAAACTACAAAACACTTTCCACACAAATAAGATCAGGCCTAATCAGTTGGAAAAACATTAAGTGCTCATGGGTAGGCCGAGCGAATATAATAAAAATGACAATACTACCCAAACTAATTTACTTATTTAGTGCCATACCAATCAAACTCCCAAGAAATTATTTTATAGATCTAGAAAAAATAGTAGCAAAGTTCATTTGGAAGAACAAAAGGTCAAGAATTTCAAGGGAATTAATAAAAAAAAAAAGGCAGATGAAGGTGGCCTTGCTGTACCAGATCTAAAACTATATTATAAAGCAGCGATCATCAAAATCATTTGGTACTGGCTAAGAAATAGAGCAGTCGATCAGTGGCATAGGATAGGATATCAGGACAATCTAGGCAATAACTTTAACAATTTAGTGTTTGATAAACCCAAAGACCCCAGCTTTTGGGATAAGTACTCACTATTCGGCAAAAACTGCTGGGAAAATTGGAAACTAGTGTGGAAGAAATTAGGGCTTGACCCATACCTAACACCACATACCAAGATAAGATCTAAATGGGTTCATGATCTAGATATAAAGAGTGATATTGTAAGCAAATGTAGTATAGTTTACCTCGCAGACCTGTGGAGATGGAATAAATTTATGTCCAAAGAAGTTCTGGAACTCTTAATTGAACACCAGATAGATAATTTTGATTATATTAAGTTAAAAAGTTTCTGTACAAATAAAACTAATGCAGACAAGATTAGGAGGGAAGCATCAAATTGGGAAATCATCTTTACATTTAATGGTTCTGATAAAGGCCTCATTTCTAAAATATATAGAGAATTGTCTCATATATATAAGAATTGAAGCCACTCTTCAATAGATAAGTGGTCAAGGGATATGAACAGACAATTTTCAGATGATGAAATTAAAACCATCTCTAGTCATATGAAAAGTTGCTCCAAATCACTATTGATCAGATGCAAATTAAGACAACTCTGAGGTACCACTACACACCTGTGAGATTGGCTAAAATGACAGGAAAATATAACGATGAATGCTGGAAGGGATATGGAAAAGCTGGGGCACTAATACATTATTGGTGGAACTGTGAACAGATCCAACCATTCTGGAGAGCAATTTGGAGCTATGCTCAAAAAGTTATCAAACTGTGTATACCCTTTGACCCAGCAGTGTTTCTATTGGGCTTATATCCCAAAGGGATCTTAGAGGAGCGAAAGGGACCCACATGTGCAAGAATGTTTGTGGCAGCCCTTTTTGTAGTGGCTAGAAACTGGAAACTGAAGGGATGCCCGTCAATTGGAGAGTGGCTGAATAAATTATGGTATATGAATGTTATGGAATATTATTGCTCTATAAGAAACGACCAGCAGGACGATTTCAGAGAGGCCTGGAGAGACTTGCATGAATTGATGCTGAGTGAAATGAGCAGAACCAGGAGATCATTATACACAGCAACAACAATATTACATGATGATCAATTCTGATGGACATGGCTCTCTGCAACAAAGAATTGTCTCAAACCAGTCCCAATTGTTCAGTGAAGAAAGCCATATACATCCAGAGAGATGGATATGAAATGTGGTCCACAACCTAACATTTTCATGATCTCTATTGAGGTTTGCTTACATTGTGTTTCCTTTCTCTGATTTTTTTTCTTGTAGATAGGATTTTTCTTGTACAACTTGTCAAGTATTTCAACATTATTAACATGTAGTGGACTTCCTGCCATCTAGGGGAGGGGAGGGAACTGGGGGTAAAATTTGTAATGTAAAGCTTTGTAAAGATCAGTGATGAGGAACTGCCCATATATATGTTATACAAATAAAAAGCTTTAATAAAAAAAAGAAAAGAAAAGAAAAATTACTGAAAAATTAATATAGTCTACTCTAAAAGAGTCTATTTTTTTTATTTTTAGACATCTATGTGTGTCATTTTTAAAAGTTTTGTTATTAAATAAATTTGATTACCTTCATTATTGTTTAAAGTTTCTTATTTTTTCTTAAAGAAAGAAAAATCATTGCCAATAAGAGACTTGACAGACATGTAGAGAGGAGGAAATGTCAAATTTTTCAAAAGAGGGCAAAGGTCAAAACAAGATAATAAAGCTTGATCAGCTTGACACTTACTGGAGAAGGAAAATGGCATAGAGAGCTGGTCTTGAAGGAGGAAGACCTGGGTTCAAATTGATATATCCTGGCTATGTGACACCAGGCAAATTTTTTAACTTCTAATTATTCTAGGTAATTCTCTTCTTCTCAAAGAAAGTGCCAGTCTCTAGTGATAGAGTAATTCCCTTTCACCCCCAAAAAAATCACAAGTCTAGTCAAAACCAAACAGAATACCCTGACCTTTATAAGAAAAATTCTAAAAACAGTTTATACATAGAAGCTCCTTATCTATCTAGGAGAGTTCAAACTACTTAGAATGTCCCCTCAACCTACTGTTCTGTCTTCTTTCCCAGTATCCTAACAAGCTAAATAAGTACTGGGTTTTCTTGCCTCAATATAAAATGACAAATGTTTATTAAGTGTCCAACTAAAGTACAGTGCTGTGCTCAGTGTCAAATGCAACATTTAGACTATAATCTAATCTAGTAGATACAAACATATAATGCATAACATTTATGGTAAATGTAATAGATAATTACATAGTGATTATATAAGTTATGAGGGGAAAAGTTGTTACTAATTGGGAAGAGATAGAAGGAGCGAGGATTAGGGAAGACGTTCTGGCAGGGAGAGACAAAGAAAGAAAGGAAGGAGGGAAGGGAGAAAAGGAGGGAGGGAGGGAGGAAAGATTTATTAATTGCCTTTTGTTGTTGTTGCTCAATCAAGTCAGTCACATCCATCTCATTTGGGGTTTTCTTGGAAAAGATACTGGAGTGGTTTGCACTTCCTTTTCCAGTTAATTTTACAGATAAAGAAACTGAGGCAAATAGGATTAAGTGAGGGTCACACAGTATCTGAGGCTGCATTTGAACTCGTGTTTTTTTGATTCCAATCCCAATGCTGTAGCCACTGTGCCAACCTGACTTGCTCCCTAGAACAGGATAAAGAATAGAAGCAGAATGAATGAATGATACTGAAAAAATTTGAGAAATGGAAGAGGATATAGGGATATAATATAAGATGGTAAGAGGCTACATCATTTGTTCTAAGTATGGGGAGCAAAAAATATGATCAGTAGTGAGAAGAGAAAAGAAAAGGCCCGGAACAGTCACTAAGGGATCCCATGAGATAGATTTAGTCATCTAATCCAAACTCATCATTTTCCAGTTGAGAAAAATGAGAGATTACTCAATTTACCCAAGGTCAAATAAGTGACCTTGTCAAGACAAACCAGAGGTGTTATGAGGAACAAATGAGACAATGAATGCAAAGCAATTTGCAAACCTTAAAGCACCATATAAATTTCAGTTATTGTTATCATTATCATCATCATCATCATCATCATCATTATTTTTACTATAAAAGCCTACAGTCACCAAGGTTCCAGCCTGGTTATCCCTTCATTCCCTGAGCCTTCTATCACAATCCTGCTGAACTCCAGCAGTGTTTATAGAGCTGTGCTGGTAAATATTAAATAATGGGGCTGGGAGTGGAGGTTGGGGAGGTTATGTATACACACACACACACACACACACACACACACACACACACACACACACTTCTAAATTTAGTCTGCATCATTAATTGAGTCTTAAGTCTAGGCAATCAACAAAACAACAAATCAAGCCCTGATTTGTAGCAATTGAGATTTCTGAGGTGCAAGTTTTCATAATGAAAATTCTGGCAAAAAAAGGTGAGAGACAGGGTTCCAATACACCTCTAATTTAAACCCAGGTTCTTAGACTTCAGATTCAGAATCTTTCCATTGTGCCATGCTGTCTTTAGGAGTAGAACAAAAAATCCACAGGAATAGATAAGAAGGATTGTCAAGCAGCTTAGAGATTATAGCTAAGGTTTCATACAATGAACTTGCAGCATATAAGATCTTTGACTTTGTGATTTTCTCCCATGATACTCAAGGCCTCTGGATAAGGAAAACAGAAACCAAAGAGTAAAGATTAAGTGATTCCTTCATCAGAGGACCAATGGATTCCAGTAGAGTAGCTAATAAAACAATAAATAGATAAACAATGCAATCAAGACTAGATGGTTAAAGAATGCATTCATGGTAAAGGTAAAGAGCGGATTGAGTGCCCATGAAAAAAGAAAAGAATACTCAGGTAGCAAGATTTCACAGCTCCATGTAGTGGAAGTATTGTTATTCCAAAAGATGTAATGGTCTAATATATGTCTACCTTAGTGTATGATGAAATGGAATAGAGAAACTTATTAGAGGGCACAAAGTTGAGGAATTAGGTTTTCAGACTGTCAAGTGGTTGGCAACATGAATTCTGAATGATAGAGTATAAAGTCAAGAAGAAAATCATGTCATGAACTAAGGTCATTGAAAAAAGAGGGAGGGCATCTAGATGGTGTGATATATAAAGTACTGGCCCTGAGGTCAGGAGGACCTGATTTCAAATCCAGCCTCAGATACTTGACATTTACTAGCTGTGTGACCATGGGCAAATCACCTAACCCAGATTGCCTTGCAAGAGAGAGAGAGAAAGAAAGAAAGAAGAAATTAAGAGAAGAGGGGATGGTCTAGAAGTTTGCAGATAAAGAAAGAAATTAAGAAATAGGGAGAGTGGGTGAGAGAGAGAGAGAGAGAGAGAGAGAAAGAGAGAGAGAGGAGGGGATGATCTAAAAGTTGGTAGATAAGAAAAGAAGGAAAAAGAGAGGATGAAGTTGGTAGATAAAGAATGAAGGAAAGAAGGAAAAAGAGGAAAGGATGACCTGGAAGTTGGCAGGTAACAATAGGGATAATCAGGGGAATGCCTAATTTACTGAGCTGGTACACTTCCAATGGAGCTGAAATTTCCCTTCTCTCCCTTCCTGTCCCCTGTCTTCTTCTGGTGAAAGTATAAGAGAGAAGATTCTGGAGGAAAGTCCATTTGCAGAAAGGCTCAAAAAGAAAAAGGTGGAGCCTTTTCTACAGCTTTAATTAAAGGCTTTGTATGTGAGAGTTTCCTCCAGAAGAGTCCATCTCCTTGAAACTATCATCAGTCATCTTCACTGCAATTCTTACCTCTCCCTAAAGCCACAGGGAACCAATAAGGAGTTATCTGTGTCATACCAATAAGGTATCTGCTGCTCAGTAAATGTCCAGAATTCATGGACAACTCTGTGGGAGTTCTGCAAAGCAGAAGTTCTCCTGATCACCCTTGTAACAGCAGCATTGAGAATGGTAGAAGGGTAAGGCTAATATATACTTCAAGGGTCTAAAAAGCAGAGGGGTTATTAGAGAATGGGGGGGGAGAATAGTCTGGAAGTAGCAGAAGGAGGAAAAAAAAGTTTTGTCCATCCTTCTTCCTAACTCTGTGAGTCACAGAAGCAAGACAACATGTATTAAGAAATAAATGGGCAGTGCACTAGGCACTTAGGATACAAAAAGCCTACATTCTAATAAAGAAGTCTGGCAGGGTTTAGGGGATTGATGAGAAGAGGCTGCCAATAGGGAACTGTCCTAGGAAAGCTAGATATCTTTCTGTTAAAACAAGGAGGTAGAAGGAATATTGCTTAAGAAATTCAGGAATGTAGAACATTTTGTTGATAATAGAGTAAGAGTTCCAATAAGGATACTGGAATGGATGTATCACACATGAACAGGCTAATTACAGTGGGATTTGAGAATATAAATGATTAGAATTGGAAGATAGGGTTAAAAAGAGGTTTTATTATGGGCATGTCACTTGCATTTAAGGCCATGAGACTGAATAACTGGAAAGCAAAATAGACAATAGGGGGACTTAAAGAATTGATCCTTTGCCATTTGATTTGGACTCTTCTTGATTCCCTCCAGCTACAAGTGCCTTCCCTTCAAAGGCTACCATCGACTTACCCTGTATTTTTTATATAGCATCTTATACACATGTTGTCTACTCTATTAGAATGCAAGCTCCTTAAGGGCAAGGACTGTTTTAACTTTTTCCTTTGTATCCTTTACACCTAAGGCAGCACAGTGACAGAGTGAAGGGTTGGGAGATAGGAAGACCAGGGTTCAAATCTGGTCTTAGACTCTTACGAGCTGGGTGAACCTGTTTGCCCCAGTCTCCTCATCTGTAAAAACAAGCTAGAAAAGGAAATGGCAAACCACTCCAGTATCTTTGCCACGAATACCCCAATATACAGTCACAAGAATCTGTTTCTATTTAAGTTTCCTACTACTGGTTTATACTATAGCAAAGAGTACAGGACAAGAATAATAAAAGCCAAGTCTTTCATAGGAAAAATGGTACTTGTTTACAGCAGGTAAATGCTAGCAAAGAATGCTGAATTTTATTCAGCTGATAAGGAGCCAAAGATGATTTTTAACAGAAAAATGACATGATGAGATGTGTATATTAGGGAGATGTCTGGAACTGATATCCAGGATTCAGTGAAAGGGAAGAGATAAAAGGGGGAAATCTCTAATGTCAAGGAAGATGAGGACAGAAAACAGCTATTAGATTTGCCAATTAGGAAGCAATTGATGACTTTTAAGTAGTGCATTTATTTCAATAGAGTAAATGAGGGTATTGACAAGAGGATAGGTTGTGAAAAAGTATAGCCATTGGATATACACAACTTTTTAAGGAAGCTTGACCAGGGAAGAAAAGAGATGGAATGGTAACTATGTGGGATAACAGAGTAAAGAGAAGGCTTATTTAATATTGAGAAATTGGAGAGAGATTTGTAGTCTGACGGGAATGAGGCAGTGAAGGGGAAAATCCTTAAGTTGTGAAGGATGGGATAAGAATGTGTACAAGGCAGGAAAATTGCTTCTGGAGAAAGATCCGGGAGAAGACAAGAGGTTATAAGGGCAAAGGAAATTTGACTCCTATTAGTCAAGAACAGGAATACTTCTTCTTCTATGATAAAAGAAGACAAAAGGAAACAACAATACCAAGAAGTTCTGAGCAACAGAAAAAATAAATTAAGGAAACTCGTGACAGATAACTTTATTCATTTCAGTGAAATTACAAGCTAGATCAATCTATTACATAACAGAAATTTATAGCAGCTTGATTTCATTCTTTTCTCTATCAATATACAGCAGTCTTGGAGCAAGAGCAAAAAATTAGATAATGGGAATTAGCTATGCTTGAAGATTCTTAGATCAAAAAATCGTAAAAGGTCAGAGGAACAAGGAACTATGGAATTGTAAACAGTTAGACACTGGGATCAAGGCTAGCAAATAGAAGCAAATGAAGCTAAAATGTGGGAAACACTGGAAGAGGAAGAGTGGATCAAAAGATTAGAAATACTGATCAGTCATTTGTTTTAAATGTAGGATATCACTTCATCACTTTTTCACAAAGCAGATAATCCATTGTTGGGCAGCAAGGAAATGCTTTCTTAGAAAAGTGTTCTCCTAGTGGCTTTTGTCCATTGTTTCTGCCCCCTGGAACAACAGAGAGCAAGTTTATTCTTATTCTGTATAACAGTCCTTCAAATATTTGAAGAGAAACCATCATGCCTCTCTTCAACAACCTTTTTCCAGAGTAAAGAATTCCTTTCCATTGCTCCTCGAATAATCTTTGTACATCATAATGGCTCTTCTCTGGCCACACTCTAGTTGGTCAATTAGATCAGTGTGGCTCAAGGAGTTAAACTTGATACTCCAAATATGACCTGAGCAACATAGTACAATAAAACTATTACTTCCTATGACCTTTATACCATTCATCAATTATTGAAATATAATATTATACTTTTTAAGGCAACCATATACTCTTGGCCGTATGTTAGTCTGTGATCTTTTTCAAAGGAACTGAGCCAAGCCCTAATCTTGGATACAAAAGCCAAAAAGTGATCTATTAAGTTCTTTTCCAACCCAAGCCCTTGTTTCCAGCCTTAGAGTTGTTAGGTTGTAAAAGTAACTTTTATCTGTTCAGTTTTAGATAGCCCGTATATTGATTATATTGTGCTGATTAATGTATTCCCTCATAATCAGATATATTTATTTGAATAACAGAATTTTCAAGTTGAAAGGTGCTATACAAATCAATAAATTTCAGTCTCTCATTTTACAACTGAGAAAACCACGGCAACATTCACAACGTTCCCTACTGTAATGTATGGGTTTATTAATAAGCATAATCTGCCATTGTGTTTATTTTAAAGGAAAATATGTATATGATAACTATTTGTTAAAAGCATTAAGCCATAACACACTTCTATAAGGATAGGGGTACATTGGCAAAAACAACATAAAAGTTATGAAGATGGTTAGATTCACTTGTGATGGGGTGTGCCATTGCTTACTTAGCTCCAAATTAAAGAAATACTTCTCCAACCAAAAAAGAAAAAGCAACCTTCAAAACTAATATTAAAATAAGGGGGAGGTGTTAAAGAGACATCTGGCTTCCCTACAAAGAATTAATGAGGTGTCCAGCTGTCACAGGGTACCTAAAATAAAATGATCTTCATTATAGCAAATAAAATATCCCCCCCAACCCCACCAACAAATATGTCTAGCTTCATAGCAACTAGAAGTAAAGGAATTGCGTTTTTAAAATTGTTATAATGGCTGGAAGTTACGAGGATTCTGTTGGCAGCCTCCCCTTCCAGGGGAGAAAGTAGAAGATGGAGAGAAGGCTAAATTAGCAGTGATGGAGAAAGGGTGCGGTTTGGTGATCCAGAGGTCATTGGCACGCACCTGCGAAAGCTGCCCAGGCCCCTCTGAATATAGAAATCTGAATAAAAATGTGGTCACGTTGCCCTGCTCTGTCCTGGGGCCTGCTATCCCCTTCTTTCTGACCTCTTTTGTCAGGAGGAGGGAGCTTTTACAGAGTGGAAGCCCTCCTCATGTATCCTCACTTACAACCCCAGCAATCTCTTTGTTTCCAGCAGCTGGGGGTGGGGACCTGGGGAGAGAGGATAGGTAACTCCCAGTATACTTCCCAGGCCCCTGCCCCTCAGACTCTGCTTCTTCGGTCCAACCCCTACACGTACCACGCGCCCACATACACAAGCACACTCTCACTCCGAAACACACAGTCTTGTACACACGGAACCGATTGGGACAAGGGGGAGGGGGGCAAGAATCTTCTCAAGCGCTCTCAGCAGCCGCCCCAGGGGAATGAATCCACGCGCCACAAAGTGGAAGCGTGGGTGCAAGCAGAGGGATCGCAACTCCGAAGACTAGCAGGCGAACAAGAGAGAGGTGGGTCGCCTCTGGGTTCGGGCTGAGTGGCTTACCTGAGCAGTTGATGCTCTTTCCTTTGCCCGTGCCGGGGCAGTCTCCTCCTCCTCCTCCTCCCGCTGTGCCCCCTCCTCCTCCGGCTGCTGTTCCAGCGCCCGCTCCTGCCCCGCCGCCGCCACCGCCGCCGCCGCCTCCCGGGAGCTGGTTAGACGCTCTGCTCCCGGGTACGGAGAAAGCGAAAAGCAGAAAAACCGACGTGTAGCAGAAAGCGAGCTGGGGAGCCGCGGGCAGCCGGAGTGTGGTCCCCGCGGCGCTGGCGGCCCCCGCGGCCCCCATAACTAACTGCCCGAGGAGGACGGCGTTGAGCGCAGGGAGCAGCAGGCCCAGAGCATCAATCACACCCCGGAGGAGCGGCCGCAGCCTCCACCACCAAGCAGCCGCGCCCGTCCTGTCCGCTCCTCCCCGGGGCAGCACTTCAGCATCCCCTCCCCGGGTGTTCAAGAGTCGGTGGTACAACGGGAGCCGCGCCCCCAACCCTTGGCTTAGCACTGCAAGCCACGAGCCGCCAGGCCTCCGCTCCTCGGTGGATGCGCGCGTGTATGTATGTGAGTGTGTGTGTGAGCGTGCAAGGGAGTGTATGTGTGTATGTGTGTACGCGCGAGGGTAAGGGAGAAGGAACAGATGGGGGAGGGGGTTTCGGGAAGCGGGGGGGTGGGGGTGGGGGGATCAGTTCCTCTCCTCTTCTCTCCTCTCCACGTTCTCCACCCCTCTCTCTCTCTGTCTCCCCTTTGTGTCCACCGCCGCTTTAGCTACAGACAAGCCACAAAGGCAGCGACGAAAAAGGGGGAGGGAAGAGGCACGTGATTGGGACTTTAGAGCTCTGGGAGGAGGGTATCAGCTACCCCTAAAGCCGCCCCAACCTAATAAGCAGGGTACGGAGTCTTCTCCATCCCACCATCGTAAAGGCGACTTCAGAGATGCTATTGTTCTTCCCAAGGCGTGGACCGTGGGGTGTGCAGAGGCAATCCAGATAAATGGACCACCCACACGAGAGTAGCTTTAAAATGAGACACCGTGTGTTCTAAATACTCTACTCTTTTACAGTTTTAAAGTGCCGGTGGCACTAGTGCAGAGTGAAAGGTTTGGTCTGATTTCGGGAACTGAGAATCGAACTGAGTTATCAGTTTATTCTAGATTTTCATTTCCCTTTCTCTTTTTTAATTGTTACACTATTTTCACTAAAGGCAACAGAATAATGGTGGAAAATTTTTAAATAAAAATAACTCTTTAGCTATGAGGAGGTCTTGACCAGACACAACAAAAATGTAGGAATAAAATCCCTCAGAAACTCTAGTTTTTAAATTGACTGGAGAAGTTTCTATTGTTGAGACATTCACAGAATCATAGAATCTGAGCTGGAAGGAACCTTAGAAATTATCTAATTTAACCACTAGCTAGCCTGCCTTTTCATCACTACTAAGAACCTATTACCTCCTCAGGAAGCCCATTCCACTTCAGGAGAGTGCTAATTATTAGAAACTAAAGGTTTTTTCCCTTATGTATCAGTTCAGAAGATATGATACTCAGATTAACAAGGTTTAGAGTCCATTCCTCTCAGATATGGACTAAAGTGTAAGTCTATTGACAATCAAGCTAACCTCAGCCGGTTATTTGATTCCTTACCTCTATTCATTCTCATTCCAAGTTCTGAAATAATCACTGGGCATTGTCTGATATTTCTTCATAAATTACTAAATTTGCAACAACTCTGTAATTAATCAGTTAACCCTTGGCCCTCATTCCAGTTTATTGAATTTAAGTTTTTTAATACACCAGAGAAGCCTCTTTTCCCATAAGTTTTTGCTCATCTTCTTATAGCAACCCCCACTCCCAACTTTTTAGGCTTAAAGAAACATCAAGGTTACTAAATTATATCATTATTAGCAGTTTGATAAACAATAAAACAAAGGCATGAATAATTATTTGCAGTGTTTCAGCTGTAATATCACAGAGATTGTGCTATTACTGATTTTACAATTCTGGATACATAGTTCCACTATTCATTTCTTTTAGGATAGTTTTTCAAGAATGTAATTCATTAGTTGTCTTCTCAAGATAAGAGTTATAATGGCTCTCTTTGGAAAGTCCTCTCACTCCTTTCTGTTTGCTTTACTCAATTTCTCTTTAACCATGACAGTTAATTCTATAGAACTACAGTCAAACTGTCAACATCTCCATAGATTCCTCAAAGATGACAATAAAATTGGAACTGCAAAAGATATTTTCTCTGAAAGATATGAGTATCCATACTTTCTGTTGGAGGGGCAATTGAAGCTGGGGTTCCAGTTAGATAAAGTATCTGCTCCCAGTTCTACTCAAAAAGAATGTTTTCTTCCATATGAAAATTGATTTAAATATATTTGAAGATGGCCATCAAGTATACTTTAATTTTTTTTCTCCTCCAGACTAATAATAGCTTGGATTTAAAGCCTCTCACCAAATTTATTTATTTATTAATTAAATTATGAGAGCTTTACTTTGGCTATATCCATTCTAAAATGTGGTTTCCAGATCTGTCTATAATACTTCAGAAGTTGTCTAACAACTTCTGACCTGCCTTTTCCTGCTAAACTCCTGGGTAAAGTACATTTTCAATTATCTATATATGATTCTTCTACTTTCTTAATTTTAATTGTTCTTCAACCTCTTACAACTGGGCTACTGTTCCCCATAGAAAACATTTCCCTCCCCAAAAGACAACATGATGTCCTAAATGTTAAAACTAATGTTATTTTTTTTCTTTCTCATCCTCCTTGACTTTTCTGTAATTTTTACCACTATTGACCACATCCAAGTATTGAATAACATTTAGTCATATCTTCAAAGATCTAACTCTCTCTTAATTCTCCTAGCTGCCAGGAATGCAGGGATGGTTCAATATCAGGAAAACTATTAACATAATTGACTATATTAATAACCAAACTAACAAAAACCATATGATAATCTCAATAGATGCAGAAAAAGCATTTGATAAAATTCAACATCCATTCCTATTAAAAACATTAGAGAGTATAGGAATTAATGGACTTTTCCTTAAAATAGTCGGTAGCATCTATTTAAAACCATCAGCTCGCATCATATGTAATGGTGATAAACTGGAACCATTCCCAATAAGATCAGGGGTGAAACAAGGTTGTCCACTATCACCATTACTGTTCAATATTGTATTAGAAATGCTAGCCTTGGCAATAAGACAAGAAAAAGAGATTAAAGGAATTAGAGTAGGTCATGAGGAAAC